>OU015496.1:98456508-98526508 GCA_907164885.2 Dolomedes plantarius
AAGAAATAAGCTCGCATTCTCTGAAAAGGGTTAAAATTGATGCACAACGAGTGTTTCGTGACAATATTGGGCAAACTATTCGCAAATTAATATCCAAAAGCTTTCATTGCAAATTACTGGATTTTGCAATGAAAGTTATCTGTATGAGCTAATAACGTTTTAAACCAATAGTCTGTTCCTCGATACCCGCAGAATTGGTTTTCATGCGTAAGGTCAGTCAACAAACTTTATGGGTCAAAGCTGTCATTTATTACCAATTAGATAAAAACAGTTCAATGACGTCCGACGCTCTTGCATTGAGTCAATCCACAATCGGAATGCCGTTTGCTTTTAAAAAATTGCACTCCGCAGAGTCTCCAAGCCAGGTTATCAACTGCAGCGCGAGGTTTTTAATACATATATTTCTCTTCTTCTCAGTTTAGCGGGATCGCATATCTCACCATTAGGCTCTGAATAACAAGGAAACGGCGGTTCTGTGCATTCAATTTAAGGAAGGTAATCGTACAAAAGGTTGCGACACACACACGCACATACTGGCGAACAAACATGCAAGAGAAGCTATTGACCTACCTTGAACTGAAAACAGCAAGTCTCAGACGGAAATAATGCCAGAACATTCTGCACCTCATTCTTCTTCTACTCAAACACTCTTTACGTTAAAAAGGCTTTTAAAAATGAGTGGTGAAGCCACTAAGTTGAGACCGGCTGAGGAAGGGAGGGGGGGGGGTATTTTCTAGATCACAGGAAGGTAAAAAAAAAAAGTCTTCATCTCCCCGCTAGTACGACATATAATTTATTTTTTACAATTCAGGCTCTATGTTTGATATGAGCGTAGGAATTAAAAGTTCTGATCAAAGCTGAAAACATTTGTACTTCTGGCATATGCGAAGAAGGCATTTCGCTGCGTCTTCATGTTTATAATGAGACCGGTATTCAGAATTTGTTTTTCTTAATATTTTATACAAGACTTTAATATTTTATACAAGGTTTTTCTTTTTAAACAAATGCACACTCATTAATTTAGTCATTGAATACACATCTGTGTATTCAATAACTAAATATAAACCATCAGAAATGAAAATGTATGTGTATACTCAAAGAAATTAGGAAATTTGTCCTGGAAGCCAACATGTAGCTACCTTAAGGCTGCTATGTACTACGAAAAAAAATCGTATTTCCCTTTTTCTCTTCTTGCAGACTCTTGTGGTGGGAAGAGTCCAGTTGACAGTTCGAGAATTCCACCCCCCCCCCCTTAGGATTGAAATTTTGAGGGATTGTAATGGCTCTCTCTTTATAGGGGGGGGGGTTAAGCGCTGCCCCCAAATTTTTTTTTTAAAATATATTTTTGTCAACTATTTACAGGTACATAAATGCTGATAATCAAATAAAATTGATATTGTCAGATAGACTGAACTTTTCTGCAAAGCGCTACAGGATTCGTTTTATAAATTTCGTCCACCGAAGGAATTTATGAGAGTTTAAAACACACTATACCAGATTTTCCCCGAATAATTTTAATTTTAAAATATTAATTGCATTTTTTTAAAAAAAAAGAAAAATGTACACAAATGTAAAATTTCTTTCTCTATGTCGGAGTACAATTTTATTTTTTTTTAAATCTTTGAATTCAAGTCGGCAATCCGTGGACAAATTTTCTCCATAGGTTAACATTGAGGTGAGCGAATCCAATGGGGTTAGTACATAGCAGCCTTAAAGAGAAAACTCTATCTTAGACAGATGGACTTCCGGAAATGTCCTCTAATTTTTATGATTGCAATTACTCTAAAAACTCGGGAATAGAATACCTTTTACATCAGAATTAGTAGACATGTAAACTTGGAAGTCTTCCTTTCAATTCTAGGTTTTTCTTTTAAGGATATATTGTCCAGTTTCGCTTGAGAAACATTTCCTTGCGGCAGTATCTCTCAAAATGAAAATTCATCGGATAGAAGATATGCAATTTTCAATGATGAATTTTAGAATGGAATAATATGTTTATATACTTGCTTGTCTCGAAAACTTTTTGTTTTTGACATACAAAAATACTTTATTCCAGGATATAGTGAACTGCTGTATGACTGTCCTGTGATCTGTGTCCCTTTGTAACTTCAATTTAAATTTGCTAGTGACATTCATGTGACGTCTAGTGACGATAGAAACTCGGCGGTGCAGGTCGCGTTATGACTGTTTTGTAATTACTGACAAAATGTGCAATCACCGACTAGTTAAACTTCCGCGTTAACTGTAACTTCAAGCTCTTAGGTCAACGTGAATGGACTTACTGACTTCACAGTTACTTATTTGTGATTTTATTGCTACACGTGTGACTTTTACTGGCCATCAATTGGCGATCACAATGCCATCCATGGTATACCATCTTTGAAATAGAAAGAATGTTAAAAAATTACGTAAGCTGGGGGGGGGGTGTTAAATTCGACATCTCCATCTACCTTTTTTTAATATATATGATTAAAAGAAAATAATTTTTTTGTTCCTTCAAATATATTCCACTCCAGATTTTGGTATATTTTGGCTAAATGTCCATCAGGATCTTCTTACCTGGAGGTTAGGTGAATGCGAACTATAGCCCTACTACCTAAACAAACACGATGTGGACTCAACAAAATAAGAAAAGAAAGAGAGGAAAGCAAATCCTTGTCCGATCGCCGTTTTGACAACCGCAGGCTTTCAATCAACAAGAAAACAACTCTTCTTTTCGCACTGCCCATTATTAGCGCGATTTTTATATTTCTTCTTTCTTCATGTGTCTTGATCGTGTCGTGTCTTTGATGAGCGCCTCTACGAAAGCGGATATAGCGCCGCGATAAAGCCGAGAGATGGGGGGAATGAAAGTCATATCCTGTCATTAACCCACATTCGCCCCTTGCTCTCTCTCCGTGCGTGTGTGTTCGTGTAGCGGGGGTGGGGTGCTCTCGCGAAGCTCTGCTTGTGTTCGGTTCTTTTTTTTTTCCGTGCGTCAGTGGATCGGGGAGGCCTAGGCCCTCCCGGACAGTGAAGACATGAAAATTTCAGGGTCTGTGCGTATATCACAGACAGTTATATGCAGGTCACTGGACTCACTAGGTTTATTCATTTGTTTATACGCCATATTCATTTGTTTATACAACAGTGTTCAGTAAAGAGCGGTACGAGCTGTACGGGACCGTATTCTAGGATTTAAATTGCTGGTAGGAAGGCCTTCTAGTGCTTAATTGACCAAATGAATTTTCTTTTAGTCTAAAAGTTTTACACAGTGTTCTTTTTTTTTCCCACTAGCGATCTGTTAATTTAATAGAGAGACTATCCATAATTTATTATTAATAAAGTAATAGTATAATTATGACTAAAATTATCTGCTATTTGACCAAAGGTGAATAATTATCCAAATTGTCCGTTTTTACTTTTGTATTTATGATATAACTGAACAAACAGAACTATAAGCAAATACAATTTCAGCTTATTTTAATTTTTCAGGACTTGGAAGTTCATCAAGCAACATACTTTATGAATTCATTAACTTTTACGCGTACTTTAATACGTGAAAAAAAATTGCAAAAGAAAAACTTTTTTTTTCATCTTCATTAAGCTGATATATAACTTTTTTTTTTCATTTGAGGCCGCATCATTGAAAATTAGTGAAGTACCCCTTTTGACGAATCCCTATTGTCCCATTTGAATCACCCCTAATTTGGTCTGACTGACATCGGCGTCACATGATAAGTTCGCCCTCCTTTATCAAAGGTTTATCACGATACCCCGGCCTCAAATTATTTTCAGTTTCATATCTGTGGCGTTCTTCTGTCGTTGTTCGTGTATCAGTAAAAGCACTGAATAAAAACTGAAACATGCGGTAATTATTTCTTGTAGTACAGAATTATGGTAAATGCTGGTTTGTTGGATAATTTGTTTTTGAACATGCGAGAGCAATGTATTACCTATTATTTAAAAAATATATCAGGGCTGACCGTAGGAATTTTACCATCCAGGTCAAATAGCGTATTTTATACGAGGGTGATGACTATGGTTTAAAAAATATATATATAAAGTAACTATATTGAATAAAAAAAATTTATTTTATTTATTATTTATTTAATTTTTTATTTTTCTTTTTGAAAATTAGTAATGGCAACCTTAAATCTGGTTTCAACAAAGGAGGAATAGATGACTTTTTTAGATTCATTTTTCTTAAAGTTTAAACCAGTTTTGATGCCCCATGTGATACCGTCAGGTAGAGCTGCCCGTGATATAGATTTAAAAGGTTCATCTTATAGATAAATTCATATTTAAAAATGTAAATTTTCTGAGAAAGTTAAAATTTAGTGCACAGCAAGCTCACATATATATTTAGTTTTTTGTAAAAACTAAATATATGTGACTAAAACAGTAATTGTTGAACATAAGTAAAGTCAGTAATGTATAAACATATAATTTATTTATTATCTTTACACTGATGTGTAACGCCCATTCAGTCCAATAAGCAACAAGCTTTTAACATAGCTTAAATACCTCATTTTGGTTCTATTACCTCTGTTAGTTATGAAATAAATGTTTCAATGTCATTTGTTCGTTTGAGAATTCAGATCTTTACAAGACGGATGTACAAACTTTACTCAATATATTTTTAAAAGCTACATTTACACTTATAACAAGCATTTTCGTAGCAAATTTTTGTTTCTTTTCATTGAGTGGGCCTGTTTAATCTTGTTAAAGTCCCGGCTGTAATTTATTTCACATAAATGATACACTGAGCCTTTTTTAAATATTTTTTTACGTTTTACTAATTGATTGGATTAAACTTACAGTTTAAACAAAACTATTGTAAATTAATTTTGTATGTATTCATAAAAGATATTTAATCTTTATATATACATAATTTGGAATATTTGGAATCCCCCCCCCCCCCCCCCCCCGCCGAAGGTTGCAGTTCCGGCACCTCTATTTCTAGAAATCAAGCACTGGGCATACATATTGGCTAAGTTGTATTGCATACTTAATAACTCATATACTTTTGTATATTGTATATCTTCTAGTATATATATTATTTTTTACAGCTGATATTTAAGAAACATAGCCTTTCAGTCATCACACCACTATATCATCAATGCGTCGAAGGTATCCGAAAAAAAATGCGAAAAATAATACCTTCGCTGTAATTTTCTAAATTGACTTCCTACAAGAACTGAAAAAATTCACTCGAATTTTCGGTATATTTTAAAGTTAACGGACGTTCAGCAAATCACTGTTCGTCATTAAAAGTAATTTTTTTTTTTAAATGCCAGGAAATAATAAACCCTCCAGGAAACACCGAAGACGGTCTGACCGAAATAGTATTTACTCCTTTTCCACAGCGGAATTAAAACCTTAGATTAACTTGTTTTTTATGAGTCGAGAAAAGAAAAAAAATTACAAAGAAACTTCAAGAAAGTTTTTCGCCCAAAAAAGCGCAATTAGTCATTTTTCGACCATTTTTTTTAATTCCAGTTTTAATTGAAAGTTAAAAGAAACTCAATATCTAGTGCCTCTATAAAGTACTTCCCTGCTTTCACTTATTCGTTTCCTCCAGCGAGGTACTTAGCTGTCTAATTCATCTAGTTTTTTCTTTTTTTTTTCATTCCTGCATTTATATATACATATATGTGTGTGTGTATGTATAAATCCAGAAGGGGTAAAAAAAAAAAGATCTCGTCCTCTCCCTAAAAAAAAAAATTTTTTTTTTCGCCATTTATCTTTCTGCTATAAAACAAATAAATATCGTGAAGGTGTTCACAAAACCACCCGCGGTTAGGTTTTTGTAAGTTAAACAGAGAAAAGCGAGTATGTGAAATCGTTTAAAAAGATACAACGAATGGAGGAGTCAGGGGGAGGGGGGAGGAACAAAATCTGGGAGGGGGAGAGTAAATGTTTAAAAAAAATGACAGACGGAAGAGTATTAAAAAACAACACAGCCAATCGTCTGGAACTATAATAGGATGAACGATAAAAAAGTCAACCACTATGAAAAAAAAAAAAGAGAGAGGAAGGGGATTTTCGGGGAAGTGGGGGGGGGAGGGAATTCCTCTGAATCCGATCAAATATTCATTCTTAAGAGCACCTTAAGCTCATAGAGCGAGCCTGCGTCATTACGAAAAACACCTGTGAGTTTAGGATCGGTAAATACCAGCAGAGGGCGGGGGGAGAGTGGAGTTGTAAGAAGGCTGCGGAGGTAAAAACATATTATGCCCATTTTAATTACTATTCTGTTTTCCCACTTTTCCAGCTCTTCGGCGTGTGCAGAGTGCAAACACGGCGGAAAGTTGCAAAATTAGTTTGACTTTAAATCTTAAAATCCGACTCTGAACAAGAATAAAAAAAAGAGAAGAAAAATACCTTTTTGCTGGGTTTTTTTTCCCCTTCTGAAAAAAAAAATCGCAAAAAGTTTAATTTTTTAACCATAGATAAAGGGATAAACGAAGAGGTCTGATGGTCAAATTAAAAAACGAAAAAAAAAAGAAGAAGTAGAAGCGGAGAATACTATATCCTATTTCCTTTAAAAAGATTGGTATTAGTATTGGTACAGGGACTAGAATTATCTTTTTTTCGTTCCTTCTAACTTTAAAATATCAGTATTATTTTTTTCTGTCTTTTTTCTTCTTTGATTTTTTTTTTTCAGAGAAGGTAAAAGGGTTTGGTTTGGTTTGCAAATTGAAAACTTTTACAAAAGTAATTAAAAAATAAAGCACGTTATCTAGAACTCCCAGATTAATATTTTTGCTTTTGTTGAACAAGATTGCTGGATAATCATGGGCTCTTTTAAATTTTTAAATTTTTTTTATAAGCACGCTTAAAATAGAAGACTTAACTTCTATTCGTGACTGACATTTCTAATAAATGTTTGTGGAATTTTAAAATTAAGAATAAATAAAACTCACTGAGTGAAATAATACCTGGTTTATCTGGTTTTAAGATGTCGGCAGCTATTCTTTGGTACTATTTTTATCAAGTTAATAAGAGTTGCTATGGAAATTACTCTATAGACATAATTAAGATTTATTTGCGAGTGAATAAGCATTATTTTTAACGAAGCTGATCTGACATACACGAAAAGTTTTCTTCGGCTGTTTATTGAAGTCAATTTTCGGTGAATTAATTCGTATCATCGCATGTGTGTTTGAAACGATTATGGAAGTTTTTTGGGGGGATAACTCATATTAAATCACTATTATCGTAGACATTAACGTCCTGTCATGGGATTAGTAAATTAAAAGTTACCCGAATATGCCTTGATTATTGACCCTCAATTAATTTCAAGTTTGGGTAAATTTATTGTCATACCCATTTTGTCCAGGTACCTGTTTAAATTGCAATTTGAATTCTTTCTTTTTAATTATATATTTTGCTATTTAGATTTTGCTATTTAGAAACAGACATGTGTACTTGATGTTTTTGGATAGGATAGCAAGTTTCTGTTATTTTCTTTCATTTAATGCCTTTTTAATTATTATCAACCAACGTATTAATTTCAAGACTAGCTTGTTATTTTTGTGTACACTCTAAAATCGAAATGCTGCTTCATGTTAAAAATGCTACCTATTTCAGAGAGTAATATTTCTGGGTAGCGGATTTATCTGTTTTGGATACCGCACTTTTTGTATCTTAATTATGTGTTTTTATATATTTTGAAATATTTTGTAAATAATTTTATGGCAAGTAATTATTTTTATGGCACTTTTCATGGCATGTCTATGAAAATGAAGATAATTATTAGAGGCAATCAGTTCTTCGCTTTACTTACTTTTCAAATGTAAAATATATTATTGAATCCTAAATATTAATTACAGTGAAACTTCTCTAAGGGGGCCAGTCATGGTTCAGAAAAAATGTGGTCGTTTCGAGGGGTGGCCGCGAAAAACGTGGTCTAATAACATTAGCTCTATGGAGTGTATTGAATAGGTTGTGAAAAAATATGGCCGTTTAGCGAGGTGGCCGCCGAATAGGGGTGGTCGGCTAGAAAATTTTCACTGTCTTTCAAGATAGTGATATTGGTTCTCTGTCAATGAAAGCAGAAAATTTTTGTTGATATATCTTGCATATACTTTTTAATAAATTTCGATTCCTTGACATCTGGAGAATAAGTAGCAACATACAGAACAATTTATAAAAATAACTTCAGTGCATGGTTTTTTGATGCTTTTAAACATGTAGTGCCTTAAAATCATAGAATATTTATGAGATTTTTTCAAGTGTTTATCATCTTAACTCACTTCCTTCTATTCCTTTTTAGGTAAGACTGGTTCTCTTTATTATTCGTTGAATCGTCATGGAAGCTGTGATGAAAAGTACGTGTATCTTTTTTTACGAGGTGTGTTAAAATTTCTTTACGTCGCATACATGCAATTTTGTAGTGTAATGAATTACAGAAGATGCTGGAATTGTCGGGGAAAATACACTGTACATATTGTACTCTCGTACACATTTGTGTGCAAAGAATGAGACTGATTAAAACAGTATTTGGCTTTAAAATGCGACCTGAATAGTCTCTATTTTTTACCACGCTAATACCAGAAGTTATTGATATTATCCTGTTACGTATAAATGGTAAAATATATTCCCTAAAGTTTAGGAAAATACATTTTATTAAAATTTATCGTAGGTTCTCGAAATATGTTTCGAGTCTAATACTTTGTAAATGAAATCATACCATTATTCATTCACATGCTTTATGAAATTAATATATGAAAATATAAGTACACAGTGAGTGATTTCAACACATTTTTGATCGGTACCGAGTAAACGTCTGTTTTTTACACTCAGTTGTTGAAGGCAATTTAAGATAAAGGAAAGTCACATTCGGGAAATTTTTGATCACCTGAACATTGCTTCACTTGATAAGTACCTTTACTTACCTGAATGAGTTCAGGCAAATACTTTCATTTTATCATTTAAACTGTGAATGTCAGACCCCCATAAAAAGAAAACAGACTTCAGAAAATAAAAATGCCTTACTTTATTTCAAAATGTCAGTCTAATTTATACCCTGGTGACTTGCGTATATATTGCCCGTCAGCAATGTGTTAAACCAGAATTTGAAGGAGTAACAAATGGTAACAATTAAACAATAAGACATGAATTAAACAAGAAAACAGGAAAAAATTGCGCACCTGAAAGGTTTTACTCTTTAGTAGAAGAACCAGTAGCACATAGGGTTTGGACTGACCGTTAATATTTTGATTTATTTATATTTTATAATTTTGATGGGTTTTTTTTTCAGCATTGTGCATTCAGTTCTGTGGTTTTAATAAGGCATTTCTAAAATTTATTTAACGGGGAAAAAATATTTTTCGAGTCTATTGCTGTGTAAATTTATTCATATTTTAATTAATGAATAAATTTACACAGCAATCAATATGCTATTAAATTAATCTATGCATATGGTAGAACAGAGTGAGGGATTTAAATTTGAAGGGGTAAAAGAATTGTGACAAAAAAATAAATAAATAAATAAAACAAGACGTAGATAATATGCGCATTTAACTAGTTCTAATCTTTAGGGGAGAAAAATTAGTGTATAGCTTTTACATTGGCCTTTAGTATCTTTTTAAAATTAGCTATATGTTACCTTATATGTTGCCTTTGTTGTTAGTTATATTTTGCCTTTGTGGTTTTTCTTGTATCGTGGATTCACATGTCTGGTTTTAATATCACACCGCTACAAAAGTTATCATAACGTTTACGTCCCTCTGAAAGGGAAGTACCCCTCCCCCAAAGTCAGTTTCTTCTGTGGATCGTGTATATCTGTGGATCGCAATATCTGACTGTAATCGGAAGATCTAATATATCTGTACTTCAAGTGGAACATACTGTCAGTGTGTGTGTTAGTTAACTATATGTTCGTATGTACGCTTAAACATCAAATTGCCATCACATTTACTCATATCAAAATTGCTCGCATGCATAATTATAATTCTTTACATAAATTATAGACTAAGGAATTCGGTAGGAAGGCTCTGATTCACTTGCATATATGCTACAACAAAAAACTGTTAACAAAGAGCGGTCATCTAGAGTTATCAAAATCCTTTTTACTAATGCCCCTAGATCTTTGAATAGCTCTCCTCCTGGATAAAATAAATGAATAAATCTATATAAAAAAATTAAAAAAATCATCTGCGAAACCCGAAGAAAACCTATTTCGATAATCGATTCCATCCTTTCTTCGTAATCGAACCCATTGCCATCTTCCCCCAAACAGAAGCCGGGCTCCCGCTTATCGAATTGCCAAGCCAGACAGGCAGTCACCGAGCACATTGTCGTCACTCTAGACGCTGCATCCCATGTAAATGCTCCTCCAATAACGTGCATACATTATTCATGACGAGAAGGGGGGAGGCAAAAAAAAGGGGTGAGTGAGAGAGAGAGAGAGAGCAAAACAGAACATTCAATTCCGTCGGAAGGCCCTGCAGATTATCGCCTGTCATTTAATTCCACTAATTGAAGTAGTCTGACGTCAGCGAGATACGGCCTCCCGGGTATTAATTCTGAGCCACGGGCGTGTATGCTTGCCGCACTTTTGCGATGCCATCACTTGTCACCAGAAAAACTAACCGTGAGAGCCCAGCTGGGCGTGGTCTATGGCCGCTATCGATGGTCATTTCATAAATCCATATAGATCGGGACATATATGGCTGAGGAAAGATGGACCACGCTTTTAAATCGATAGACCCTTTTTTCATTAGGTTGGGGTTGAGAATAGAGAGCACTCAAACTCGTGAATTATTTAAAATTTTAATAGCTGGTGTTATAAGCCCTCTCTGATGGATATGAATATTAAACAGTTCGAGGTAAAATTTTCCTCAAATGGTGATGAATAGGGTCTTCTTTTATGCCGCAACCCAAAATGGGTTTGACAAAGTTAGTGGATGCTGCAGTACCGGGCTAAATTCCAAACGTTTTAAAGTTGAAATTTTAGTTCGTGGAACTAAAGTTACTTACAAATTACTTAAGTTAAGTATAAAAATCATAAGATATAAAATATATTTTAGGTTAACATGCAAAAAAAAGAAATAGGAATTTTATATATATATTTCTATATAAACTTGCAGAGCAAATAATCGTTTTTTCTTATCCAGAACATATAAATGAGCTTATTCTAGGGCTAAATCCATGATCTAATCTAGATCCTATCCATGATCCTATATCTAGAGCTAAATCCATGAAACATATAAAGAACTTATTCTAGGGTACTTGCGTTAAACTAAAAATAATGAACTTAAACAAAGACCATAATTTATTTACGTTTCTTAAGCTACATAGTGACCCTGATATTATGTTTCCACAACAAGTTAATAAAATGGAAATTTTTTGGTCCGTCAATCTTTTACACATTTTACGATGGCGTAATCTAGGTCACCTTTTATGAAATATTTCTATTTATTACCGGGATAGTGCAAAAGTTACATATAAAGTACAGAGTTCATTCAAGTAAATTATAAGAAAGTGTATTTCTTTGGTAGAATCAAAAATTTACAAATTTCAACTTGAGTTCCTTGCTTAACATTTTTAATAAAGATGAAAAAAGTATGGTTAATTATAAAAAAATAATTATTTTTTTACTAAGCCTTTTTAGATATACAGTTATGAGTTTCACCTTTTTATACCCTTTCATCTCTAGCCACTTCATTAAAATTTTACTTAACTATTCCTAAAAAATAGCAATTACTTTCTAGAGAGTTTATTTTTTATTCAGTATTATATTTCTAAAAATTTCAAGCCTCGTTTTTTTATGAGAATTAAACTATAAATTTGAGCTTATTTAAAAACCATATTAAAAAGGTTTTTTTTTCTTCTTTTAAACCCACTTAACAGGGCTTCCAAAAAGAAGATCTGCAATTTATAACATGTAAAAACGAACAGTACTTCTTCAGTGGAGAGAAATTAGCTTAACCAAAGTGTTAAAATTTTCTGTTGTTTAAAATGATAGAATCACAACAAGTATGAATGTGCTTAAAAGTGAATGCATCAGAATACTACCTATCCATTTTTATGGTTGTACCCAAGTTTTGTGGTGCAATACTTATACACTGAAACTTCTCTAGGGCGATCAGTCATGGTTCCGAAAAAAAGTAGCCGTTTTGAGGGGTGGCCGGCCAGAGAAGTTTCACTGCATTAAAATTTCTATTGAAATGACCCTTATCTGATAATACTTTTTGTTAAACTAAGGGACCGTCGAGTTAAAGCCATTGTAATCAACGATATTAACGGGCCTGCGGATAAAGATACCACATTCAGAATGTCTCGTCTGTAGCCCAATAATTTTGGTAAATTATAGCATCTGAGATATTTGTATTCTACTGTATTTAAAAGTAATTATATCTATACGCGAAATTGATTTAAAATATACTGCCACGTTTGTACAAACTGTTCATTTCGTTAATGAATGGGGAAGTAAAATATATTGCCAAACATGAAAATGGTAGAAAACGAATGCCTGTTTTCACTCTGGTGTAGTTCATTCAACTTGTCAGATCTGTATTTACTCTGTACAAACCCATTTTCTCTCTCAAATACATTTTCTGACTTCTCCCATACATAGATGCATTTATAAATAAAGACCCTTCCATATCGGACAATTTCGCCATCCATAAGACAACAAACCTGCTGTTAAAGCAGCAGCAATTAACAGGTTTCGCCGTTAAACGCCGTCTTCGAACGCTGCTTTCGGTCGATATTGTACATTTATTAGTGTTTGATCTGTCAATAGTGGCGAGAGAGCAGCCAGTTAGGATATAGTCTACTTGATACACTTCGTTTTATTTAGCTTTAGCTGTTGTAGATTATTCACCTCAAGATTGAGAAAGGATGCCACTTTCTGAAAGTGTTTTCTACTAAATTAACAATTAATTACCTATTTGAAGGTTATGTTAAAAAAATGTAGATCATACGTTACGTAATTGTGAGGTTTTTCTCCTGAGGGTTCAAGGTTCTTTCTGCATCATATTTTTTGTTTGTTTGGGTTTTTTTTCTGTAAATCACTCTCAAAGCCGATTTACAAATAACATTTCAGAAGGGTTATTGAATGCTCCATTGATTTCTTCATTTATTTAAAGTTTAGTTATTGTTTAAAGTGTTGGGAAGTGTTAGATACTTTTTACTCGCCGTTTTACTTCCTTGTCTATGCGGTGTATTAAAGCTATTAAGATTTTTTTATACTTTTTCGCTTGATTTCTAATAAATTAGCTTTGTGGTGTCTTTATTTTCATGATATTTTATTTACTCGTCTATGTAACTTTTGTGTTGTTGTTGTTGTTAAACCAATCAAGGTATAGTATATAAAGAGAAATATTTTGAATGTACGTCCAGTGCTTGGAAAATCTATAACTTCCGCACCCCGAGCACAGATGTTAAACTTAGCTCTCATAATAAGGTCAGCTGCGTAAAATGCGATTTTTTCCATGTTTCACAAATGACGAAAGAAGATACTATTGTTGTATATTACAATCCATTCTTGTGTATTGCTTTTATTCACGTTATACGTGTTTTAAACAAATTGCAAGATGTTCAAGTCTCAGTGCATGTATCCATGTACTCTTTGATTGTATAAGATTTTGTGATGACCTGCTCATTTGCTTATCTTAATCGCTTGTATTTACCTTCAAAAACAGTAATCACACCATCGTAAAAAATATCCGTTATACTAAATGGGGAAATACGAGTCGCATGTTTTAGAATTAATGTTTTTCCTGCATCGTCCCAAACGACTGCCAAATTTCAATACCGATTGCCATCCAACTCTGAACAAAACATTCATTCTGCTTCAGGAGATATATAACTAGCTAAGGATTCGAATCGTGGACGTAAGTTATTTTCGACTATCGGCAACATGATAGCACAGTAATTGAGTGAGAGTTCCCATTTATTTCATAAAGGGGGCCACTGTTTCACCCAGCTATGCATATTCAATTGTCAGGTGAAAATGGATTGGAGAACAGTTTGGTGTCGGGCCAGAATGGGAAATTACAAGGCCATGGATATTCCAGGAGCCATTGTATAAAATATTTGAAATGGTATCAGAAATCAGATAAGCATTTTTGTTTCAACCTGTGAATACGATCTTGCATGATATGTTCCAATTGCCAAGTACATGTTTAATTAGAGATGGAAAGCAGATGCATATGATGTGTAAAAGGAATTTAGAGTAAAAGTTTATTAATCTTTTTAGTTCTGCTTTTCTCTGTTGAGTTTTGCTAACATAAATTCAAAGTATTTTGATAATGGTTAAATGTTAACTTAGAGTCAATCTATCAAAAATGTGCTACACTATTTTTTCTTAAAAAGCACTTGTATAGGATGTCTCTCGACCGTTAAGTCGGTGTGTTTTAGTACGTAGTTAGGGTAATTCAAGCTCAACTCAGTCTATTACTTTAGCCTGAATTTAATGCCATGTATGTACACATTAAACACCTGTTTATTAAACTTCGTTGAAATCCTCCAATACCTTAGTATTTTCACAATTCAAGCTTTTCAAAGCGTATGATCTTTTCTGGGATCAGATTTCTCGACAACTCTCTTTTTCAAAGATGTGAAACATGTTTGTGTGCAGTCTACTCATTTTTTTTTTCGGTGCTCTCTTAGCGCTTGAAAATTTGGCACTCGGTACCATATCTGGCTGTCAATGCAATGGCAGTTCACTATGAAAGCTTACTTACTAACATTTTTATGCTTTCGAATGATCAGAACCACGATGAACGTTTTGAAAACTTGTAGAAGAGACAAACGCAGCAAACTAGGAATACCTCCCGTACGACGCATGATCCTCACTGCCCCGTACCACGCATGATGTGTAACATAAATTTCTTTCTTTCTAACCAAGATGTGCCTCTAGGTACACAAGAAGTAGTGACCATGAAAGCTGGAGGAATGGACAAATCCAAAGTATGTGGTTAACCGAGAAAACTTATGAGACACTATATATAAAGAGAAGAACCAAATCCAAGAGCAAACTTTTGAGAACAGGGCCGCATCATACAGATGATCTCAATGACCATATATAAAGTATATTATCATCATTCTTGTCATGGTCGAGAAGGAGACCATGGTCTTATGCGAAAGACCAATAAGACCGTGGCTCTCTTTTAGTACAAGGCAAGAGCCTGAATCCCCGCTTTTCGCCCGGAAAAGGCATCAAGTCCCAATTTTCATAATTAATCTCCTTGGTGGAAAAAGCACTACGCAACAGCTACCTTGAAACATGAGCTTCCATAACCTCCCTCTTCTGGAAAAGAAATAAAAGCCTTTTTCTTATTTGCAAAATTATATGAATTTTTAAAAATAATTCATACTTGTTTAAAGAGAAAATCATGAATCAGGATTTTTTTCTTCTTCGTGAAGCCGTATTATAAGCAAAACCTATGATTTCTGAGATTTTTAAAAAAAAATCTGATTTTATAGTCTAATGCTAGGTTTTATACGTCTCAGATAACGATCTCCTTTTTTAACGGGGGAAGGGGAGGGATAACTATGGCCCAAATTACCGATGGACTCAAGGCCACAGTCTTTTATTCATCAAGTCCTATATGCGTGCCATATTTATCTTGGTTCCGTCATACATTTGTTATTTAATGAACAGTTTTAAACTTTAAGAAAGAAAGAAATTTGAAAGTAAGTACTTAGTAAGTAAAATATATATATATGTGTGTGTTCATTCTATCCCCTGTGAGTTTTCCCAAATGAAATTTCTTTCGGTAAATCAAGAAAACATTAGTTTCCAAAGACGCTGGTTGAAAACAATAAATGTTCGCGTATATTTCTGTACATTATTCACCGGTCTTTTTTTTCATATAAGTTATCGCTGAAAGAGGCGGCTGCGATAACTAATATTTGATTAGTATCTGCGACCGAAAAGATAAATCGTGATTACTCTGCTCCAGAATTCAGACGAGTCCCATAATCGTGTCCCCGTAGGCAGGAACAATGCCATCAACACACCTCTTGATGCCTTAATCCCGCCGCAGTACGGGATGGACACAAGATTGAATGGGGGTACTGCCAGGGCGAAAGGCTATCAATATTCCCGGTCTAACGATGACCGAGAGACAGCGCGTGTTTGTTGTGGGGTCCGGCGGATTTCCATTCTCGTGATTTCCCCCGGGATTTGCCGGACATGGAGACAGCCTTTTTACTACACCTGGGGGACGGACCCCACTGACAAATACCTTACCCAGCAACAGGACTGGCATAGGTGATCTCCCGGACAGAATGCGATAGACTTGTAATTATATGTAAAGCGTTGGCGGGATGTACTGAAAATAAGATTGGACAAAAGGGTTTTCAGCATTCTGGTCACGTGTTATCGTTTTTATAGGAAATTTCTTTTCAAATATTTTGGCAGGCTTGCAATTAATATATTTTGTCAAATTGCCATCCGCCGCTGCAATGAATATTTTGTGTCACCATTTAGAAAATCGGAATTTAATCTTTGATGTAATTCACTGTAAGGGATATTTTGCCATGGTGACTGTTCTGGAACATATGACATAATTCATTCCAGATGATAAACAATGCAAGCTTTTTTTTTTTTTTTTGTATATATCACTAAGCTTAACTTTACAAGTATATTTATAACTGCAATAACTATTTCCAAACGTCTGACACAAAGTTGATATAAAAACTCCCTTGATTGTTAGTGTCACATCTCAAAGTTTTACTGTTTCAAACAGAACTTTCAGTATCAGTTTAGTATCGATTTGAAAATTTCTCTATTTGTTAGACATCTTGTAATAGCATAGTTTTCAAGTAAAAATACTGTGATTCGGGAAATATATTTCTTTCGTGTGATCTACTTTAAATAACGTAACTTTATTATGCCTACACTCCATAAGTTTCTTAATGCACGTTATAGGTAATATTTTGTTATACGTTACCTAATATTAGATTTCTATTCAGTTCTACGATGAGACTCTCATGGTTTTTAGATTCTAACGTATGCATATTCTTTAAAAAGTGAATAATGCACAATATCCTCATTTCGAGGAACTTGAAGAGAATATGTCTTGCGTAAGCAGACTGACCCGTTAGAAAATAAATATTATATTTCTTACCGACTAAGCCAGATCTTAGAAACATTAACTGTTTTCCCCCAGACATGTTAAGACTAGTTAAGCAGGCCCTTCTTCCTGTTTAAGTGTAGTCTTTTTCCAAATTACTATATCTTTCTTTCATAGAGACTTTATTGAGAATTCATCCGTAAAATTTGTAAAACTTATGACTGTTACAGTGGTTATTATATAACTAAATATATTTCTTCATATTCTCTCTTTTAATTGCACATGAATAAAACTGCCCAACCAATGTATATATTTCTAAAGCACTTGTCAACTGTCTGTCTTTTGCCATTTTACTTGATTCAGTACCTTGATAATGCTGTGAGAGTATATTGATGAATGGGAATATCAGCAAGAAGTGAGAAAAAAAAAAAAGAAAATTTTTCGCGCTTTCAAAGATTATTTAATAATTCTACTTACTGCTTGATCTGTGTACAGTTGTAACTGTGTGTTAATAGATTCTTCTTTTCGGAAAGATAACGTTCTTGTAAGGTTCTAAAGTACAACAGATGAGGATGTTTCATACCTTTCCACGCCTCTCAAAGCGTTCAACCAGATTTATTTCTCGGGAAACGGTAGATAAATATAGATATTGGAGTTCATTATACTTTTCACTGAGTGCCAAAGTGATCCATTAAATTTTGTTTGTGTAATTTGACATTGTTTCATACACTGACATGTACAGTAACAGTGATAGCGATTTAGTGCTTAGCTTTGGAGAGTGTATTGTTAACTTCTTTTTTTTTAGAAATTGATCGCTTGCCCATAGTTTGGTCCTTTGATGTATTACCTGAGTAAGAAAATGACTATACTTAATTGTCTTGAATTCTGCGTATTAGAGGGGCAGTAAATACTTGTCATTGGATTTAAATCGGTGGCAGTGAATATACGAGAAACAGAAGTTGACGCGGCAAGACAAATGAGCCGTGGCGCTTGTCTAGCCAAAAAAACTGGAACTTTTGGTGACCTGCCAGAAGACGTCGCGGTTCCTTTATGCATTTCTTCCCCCCTTATCCGTACCTCTGGTTACCAATCTTTCAAGTAGTAATAGCTCTATCACGTTGAAAATCGTAATATATATTGTATTCTAAAATTTTCCGGAAAGCAAAACTGTTTTTTTTTTGGACTTAGATGAATCATTTCCTTCTTAAATCCAGATCCTTATTTTCTCATAACCGGATATGGTGTTTCATCCATTTAACTCGGTGCATAACTGTTAAAATAGTGATAAAAGTAATTTCTTTTGGCAACAACGAATGAAACCTAAAAATTGGGGAATGTTACAAGCTGTACCAAAAACTAGAAAGTATCTGTATATGATGCATTTGTCCACTCATATATTAACGTATCCCGATGAAAAATAATGAATTATAAAAGCATGTTTTCAGTGGTAATGTAAACAAAACCCTTAATCGAAAAAGTATTTTACTCATAAAAATTCTATTGAAAATGGAATATTTTTTTTATTTATTTATACTTCTTAAATATTTCTGAATTTACTGTCGCAGTTATAAGTGAGGAAAACTTATATTAATATATATTTGTGTAATGCTATATATTAACCTAATTAGCTGCCTATCTATAATTATTTAATACATGTATTCAAAATAGATAGTTCCTTTATTAATAATTTACAGGCTGGTACAAGCATGCTTATTTGTAACGCATTAAAGTATTCTTAGCTACATTTTTCCCTTTTTGAATATTTGGCTACATGCATTAAAACTCTTTAATAAATAATGAAGTCCTTCCTAGGTTAATGAAGTTAACCTAGGAAGTATAATAATAAAATTAAAGAAAAGAAATTTTAAATTTGGTAAGAGTCAAACGTGGTCTGAGTTCAAACTTTAGAAATTTTTTCTCTTATCATAGAGCTTTAAAAAAAATAAAAAATAAAAAACTGTCTCTTCTTTTTCAAGGTACGTCTGCTCCACTTAGAGAAAGTTTGTACTCTGACATGAATAATTATTCATTTTACTTATCCTTAACGTGGATGTTTGAGCATGACGCTTATTAATCAATCATGTGTAAATTAGAGTTGAATAAAGTTTAGAGCTATAGATAAACCAGATACTTCGGAAAATCTGGTCATTATCATCAAAGAAGCTACTAATCATTGTACACAAGATCGTAAGAACTCATCCTTGTATACACATAAAGCAACAACACACATCGGTAAAATAATTGACAGCTTGATTTATAAAAGAAGAAAAAAAAGATAGGGGATTTGGGGTATACTTTACGAATTTCAATCTTGTATTCGAAAGCTGTCCGTTTGCTGACCAGAATAAATCTTTTATTCTAGATTGCTTAAAGTTCCATTTGAATCCATTTTCCAGTGTACGACTTTAAAAGCTATCCACACTCTCGCCACCACTTCTAAGTGGGGGAATGGACGAAGAAAAAAAAATTTCCAAGTCTCGAACGGTCGGGTTGCATTTTTATCTCCCCTTACGTAGGCGCCTGTGAAGCGACAGATAACGCCCCCTCCCGCAAGATCTTGTCTCCCCGAATCAATGGGGCTCCACGACATTACGCCCGTGATGGACAGAGGCAATATTTGCAGCCGGCTGTCTTTCTGCGGCCGCAGAAAAGCTTTCTACACCCCCACACAACAACGACAAGGCTCGCGGAGGGTAAGAGGGGGCTGCGTACAAATTAACAAGAAAAGGGAAAAAAAAGTCCAGACGATTCGAATATCTGTCCCATGCAAGTTCGCGAGTGGCAAAAATCTGAAGTTCCGGACTGAATCTGATAGTGTGGGACGACAATAGGAACAACTGACATGCCTGTTGGTTAAGAGGTAACCTAAGTCAAGATGTTTTCTTTTAGTGTTCCAAAAACTGTTTTGGAGATTGCCCGTTGACGTTGATAGATCGTATCTGTTAAAAAAGTTGTATCTGTAACAACATGAACTTTTGGAACACCACTCTTTTCGCATCTTTAGATCTAGTTTTAGTTGCCTGAATCTATCGACTGAAATACTGCGGTAATTATGACAATGACTCTATAAATAAAGTTCCGACTTCCTTTCCTACTTTTTTATACTTATGAACACATTCTTCATTCTTCCAGGATGTCCTTGAGTTAAATTGGTAAAATATATTGGTTACATTCAATACATTAATTACATATCTAATAGCTTATTTGCCATAATTATACAATATCTTCTACATTTAACAATGGACACTTGAGGATTGATATTTTTCATATATGCACCCTGCAGTCGAAATGTTACTCCCTTTAAATTAAATACTGCTCCTTCGTTGTGTCTCTTACAAAAGGTGTTAAAATGTGGATTACGTATGAAGACAAAATCTAGACAAAAGCAAATATATTGAGATCTTTCAGCACACATCTTTCATTGAGTGTATTTCATGAAAATATAAAATGTTATTTAACCCTAGGCAGTCGTATTTGGTTTGTTCACTGGAGTCATGCTAGTTGGAATCAATTTTCATTGAACGAATACTAGTAATATAATGCAAGATATGTTTTGTATTGGTGGCTGAGAGTAGACGCTCGACAGCAAACGGGTTGATTTCGCTTCTTCAATACTAGAGAGCACCAGAAGCACTAATTTAGAACATAAAGTATATTTTATCAAAATATTTAAAGTTTCCTGTATTCAAAATTCATTTAAAGTAGATAAATGGTAAGGATGATATTGCTTGGGTTTGAATGTACAGGTCCAAGAAAGATATTTTAAGACTTAACTCTTCATGAATTCTATTTTAGTATTTATATATATATATATATATATATATATATATATATATATATATATATATATATATATATATAACAGTTCCGTAACTGACTGACACACTGACTGACATACAACGTACAGACCAAACCGCTGGACCTAAAGGGCTGAAATTTTGCATGGCGATTCTTTTTATGGTGTAGGGGTGCACTAAGAAAGATTTTTGAAAAATTCTTAGATTTTTTTAAATTAAATTTTTAAGCTGTTTTAGTAACTTTTTTAAAGTTTACATTTAAAATAATAATTTGAGGGTTATAAAATTTATATCACAAGAAAGATCATAAAAATTCCTTTAAAATGAAATCTTTTTTGAATCTTTACCTTCATTTACTGATTTTTGGTGAATTTTTAAACATTGATTTTTAGATTTTAATTTATTAAATGCTGATCACGTGATTTCTTTTTCTGGTACGTTAAATAAATTTATCGTCACGTGATAACAACGAAATAAACACAAAAAAAATTTTTTTTTACTTGCTAATGCGGCAGACGATTGGACATTATCCAAAAAAATATTAAAATACAGTAAAAGATATGTTCCTCAAGCTGTACTATATTAACTGTACTATATTCTTTAGTATGTCCAATTAGATTTAATTTGAATATTTTCTTCTACATAATTTTGTCTTTAAAAATATCCCTTACGATTTTTTATAAATATATATATTTTTTTACATCAATTGTATTATTAATTTAATATACATTGATCGTCGTATTTATCATAAATATATATATTTATTTTTTTGGCATTAATTGCATACATTGACCATTGTATTTAATTTGAATGTACTCCGTAACGAAGTGCGGGTTTTCAGATAGTATATATATATATATATATATATATATATATATATATATATATATATATATATATATATATATATATATATATATATATATATATATATATATATATATATATATATATATTGAGTACGAGAGATGAAATTATAATACTCAAAACTATGTGACTGTAAAATGCATAAATTGTTAACAAAAGGCATAAAATTATTTAATATGCCATTTTAGAAACATTAGCATAGGAGACCTTTACGTTTCAACAAAATTTATGTATTGTCATTGAAAGAACACTATCTTCAATGATGAATGGGAAAATATTTCAAGAGCTTGATCGTATGAAATGACAAATAATTTTTTGTCCTTGGCAATGAATTTTTTATTCAATCAATATTTTCACTGGGAATAGAGGAATACTCTCGCCAAGTATAGTGACATGAAGTGTTCTTTAGAGAACTAACTCTAGTCTAACTGTAACCTGGAGAACGTATTCTTGCCTAACAGGAGATTAATTTTGTTCGTAATAATATTTTTTTCTAAAGTGCAAAATTTTTATATGATTTAGGAAAACTCTAAGATAAAATCATATTCTTGCCTTATTCATATCACCTAGTTAAAAGAGCATTGAAAATAGTGGAAAAGTATAGTGGCTTCTCCTTTGAACATTCATCCCTGTAGATTAGGGTAGAATTGTAGATTCTTTTACCACGTTTATCTCTTTTATCACAATTTCAAAAGCATATATATATATATATATATATATATATATATATATATATATAATCTTTTACGTACAGCGTTCTCTGGATTTTTATTTTTTACGACATTTTTGTACATTTGCTACAATTTCTATGTTTCTGATGATTTAAAGCATCTCATAAACAAATGATTTCTTGTTTAATGCGTAAAATTATGTTTTGTTACCTTTTTGTCACATGCTATGTAAATGTTTGGTACCTAAATAGCCAATACATTACACGTCAAGTGTAATGTATTGGTTATTTAGGTACACGTCTTGTGTAATAACGTGTGTGTGTGAGAGAGAGAGAGAATCTAAAATCGACTCTTAAAAAAGCCTCTGTACTACTACTTTCATTCGCTTTCATCTTTTCAATGTGATATTTATGGTTATGCATGTGGTGACAAACTCCTTTGTGCGTTAATTTACTAGAATTTTTTTGCTATTATTATTTACGTGTAAGGAGTTTCTAGCGCTGCAATAGAATCATTGCTGTACAACGGGGTTTTTTTTTCATGAAACTACAAACTAGCACACTCTGTGTTATGAAAACTGAAGGTAATTAAAATAATTCTATTAATATTTAAACAATATTTGTCTCTTTGTATTTTGAGTTCTATTCCTGTCTCTAGGAAGTTCATATTTGTAAATTACGTAACACCAAATGAGCACACCCTCTCTCTCTCTCTCTCTCTCTCTCTCTCTCTTTCTTATTTTAATTCATTTTTTTCCCATTTACATATAGACGGATTATTTGCTGGAAATTTAGATCATCCCTCAATTTGATTAAAAAAAAAATAGAATTTCTTGAAAAAGAATACAATTTAACTATATCTACAGATTCGTTATCCGATAAATAATAATTTCCAATGTTTTAGTCATTGCTAGTGTAATAATAAAATTTTAAACTAATTACCCACGGGAGAATCACTTTTGCGTTCATTTCAAAATAATTTATGCATTCGTCTATAAAGGGACTACAAGTGCAATAATAACACTATATTGCAAGTATAATAATAATAGCATTTTGAAAATTTTTAAACTAATCACCCACTGGGGAATCAGTTGTGCGTTCATTTCAAACTAATTTATCCATTCGATTATAAAGAGAACAAACAATGACTGCATACCGAAGAGACTAGACTTTTCTAGCTCGTTAATAAAGCGTTTAAGGAAACAAAGCTTTAAATCACAAGGTAGTGTTTTCAATCTGTTCCCAACTAGACAAAGTGTCCTGCCCCCATAAACACAATTGAAAATTAAAGACGTGCTTAGAGGCGGATGTTTGATAGTTACTACCTCATATTTGCCGCGGAGTAAATACATCTGCCAGTTATATAATTTGCGTTGACACTTATGCAACATCGTGACAAAGGTTGGCATTAAAATGCCATTAACTTAAAATATTAATATTGCGCCGCAGACAGAGGGGGAAAGCGTAGGTGCTAACCATTATGTCACATACTGAATTATATGTTCGAGATACCCGTTGTTGCTATATATTCGATATGCTTTAGATTAGAATAAACCTGGCAAGCATATTATGTACAGAGGAGAGATGGACGCACTGTTAGCTGTAGAGTATGTATTTATAATGCGCAGAGTATGTATAATGCCTATTTCATGAATTCTCTACCTCATAGGAAAAAATTGTTAGTTATATCAAATGTGTTTCAGTAATTATTCCTTACTGTAAGATTACACTAATGCGCCGTGCATGTGTTGCATACATTCGGCATCTTCTATCAGTTTGTTTATCTGTTTATTAATTCATTTATAATAGGATCACATAAGAAAGATTCATTCATCGATTTTTGAGTAAAGCTTCATTGAGTTCGCTTTTAAACAGTTAAATCACTGATTGACAGATTAATATAGTCGCTAATTTATAGTTCTAAGATTCTTTAATTTAATTCATCGGAGTCAAAACTTTAAACCTATCGAAAACCAGGTTTTGAATTTTTGCATAGTCTTTTATACTAGGATGTAACGAACTACTAATATGCCTTTGGACGATGTCTTGTGCAGAGGTGATGGCACTGTAGAACCTCTTTTAATCCGCCCGAAAAGAAAAAAGTATATATATATATATATATATATATATATATATATATATGTGTGTGTGTGTGTGTGTGTGTGTGTGTGTACAGTGGAATATCGTATGTGTCCTTTATTTCACCCAGTCCCGACGATCATATTGCTTTGTTGTGTTCCCGGATCTATCATTTTCCCGCATTTATCGTTCAGTTCAGTCGGTCCCTTGAAAAACGAGATTCCACTGTGTGTGTGTATATATATATATATATATATATATATATATATATATATATATATATATATATATATATATATATATATATATATATATATCTTTAGGTGCTGACATGTCAGCTAATATTAATACTAATTTGTTAATTCGAAAATACTTGTTAATTTTTTTAAAATGTTAGAATAATACTGATTTTACAGACTTTTATTTTGATATTAAGTGAGAAAAATTAACACAGGTACATAGTAACAACAATAAATAGCTGATATTAATTATTTATTGGGATTTTTGCTGTTGAATATTGCATATAAATTAATTTATATCAGGTTAATATTTAATCACTTCGGGTGGGACATACACTAAACTAGATAAATCTGTCAGTCTATATCTGAAAATATATTCTATAACGTTCGCCCCTGAAAATGAAAGTACGATTGCTTATGTAGAGAAAGACTATCAAGTCAGCCATTGCTAGTTGTTTGAAGCAGATTAAGTTTTGGCATTTCAAGTATTCACTATATTTATATATTATTACCAATTGTTTTTTGGAATCGACAAGCTGTTATTTCAATACAAAACAGGACTGAAATTTGCTTACGTGTGATTTGAAGGTCTTGTAAATTCAGTCTCTAAAAAATCGGTTTTCTTCATACCGCAGAATTATTTACGTCCTTTGCCAGAGAATAATGCCTCCCTTTACTAGTTAGTGTAGTGTGTTTTAAAGCTGCTGTGTACTAACCCTACTGGATTCGCTCACTTCAATGTTAACCTATGGAGAAAATCTACCCAGGGATTGCCGACTTGGATTTAAAGTTTTTTTTTATTTTATTGTACTCTGTAATATAGAAAATTTTACACCTTGGAGAATTTTTCATTTAAAAAAAATGCAATTTATATTTTTTAATTTAAATTATTCGGGGGAAAAAACCGCTGTAGTGTGTTTTAAACCCTCATCAATTCTTTCGGTGGACGAAATATATAAAATGAATCCTGTTGCAAAGTGCAGAAAAAGTTCAGGCTATCTGAAATTACCATTTTTATTGGATTATCAGCATTTATGTAGCTGTAAACAGTAGACAAATTCTCTCCATAGGTTAACAATGAGGTGTGCGAATCCAATAGGGTTAGTACACAGCGGCCTTAATATCAAGAATTAACGATCTTATGGTACGGTAAGTATCTACGTAAATTTCTATAGTACAACCGCCATTAAAGAAATTAACTTGTTACATTGAAGGAGGCAATTAAAAAAAGCTCGGAATCATATCTATAGATTCCCATCCTCCACCATTTAGACGTTATTAATACAAGCAAATATTTATACGGATGGTTCCCTGAAAACACCAGAAATTATTTAATATACCAGCTAAGTCCGCCCCGAGTGAGAACACAACAAACACGGACGGGAAGATCGCGAGGAAAAGGGTGGACTGGCGAAAAGCAAAAATAATAATAAAATAAAAAAAAAGTAATACACCATCCGCGGGGGCGGATCACAACCGAAACGATAAATGTGTCGCGGGGCAATATATAATAAGTCGCAAAACCCATATTGCCGGGAAGATGGGGAGGGGGGGAGGGACTCTCCGGCGTCGGCAATAAACGGGCGATATTCGAGAGGAAGTCCATAAAAGTGGGGGGGGGGGGGAGTTGACTGCTGCCTACATGCACTCCGGTCATCGAGGCAGTGGCCATGTGGTCCGTCTGTGGCGGACCTTGTATCGAAGGATGTCGTTAATACGAGGGTCGTTCTCGGCGGTGTCACGTGATTGAGCTTAATGTGGCGGAAATATGCGGTTGCCCATTTTCTGGGACCTCTTGATGAGGGGCGCGCGCAATTGAATTAAGCTCGCTCTATTTATCATCCTTGCTCGGAATGCTGCTGCACACTGTAACCTCTCTCTCTCTCTCTCTCTCTCTCTCTCTTCCTCCTTGCCCCTCCCCCCCCCCTCCGGGCAATTATCTCGTTATTATAATTAGAGGGAATGGGAGTTTTTGTTTGTGGTACGTGATAGAGTGCAAGTGTTGCGAGAGGCTCTCCATCAAGAGAAGAGAGATTCGTTCTGCAACATTTAAGGGTCTGGTGTTGGACTGGCCAACTGCGCGCGTGCCTTACCTGTGACCGTGTCTGTCACGAAGGAAGTTATGAAAGTCTGCAGTCGGGTGTCTACATATGAAAGGATGCTGGTGAAATCCCTATGAAACCTATCTAATGTTTAGTATGCGTCTATAGTAATTATGTCTCGCGTGTTGATCTACTTCTTTACCAATAGTTTTCAGTCTCTCTCTCTCTCTCTCTCTTTATATATATATATATATATATATATATAGTTATACATATTATATCAGTTTCTAAGAGCTACGGTCATTGGATGGGCACACGAATTCAGAGGGGTTCGGGGACCCTAACTCCGAAATTTTGGTACTTTATATACTGTCACAGTTGTAGCACACTATCAGAACAATTCTTAGAGCCTCCCCAACCTTCTGGAAGTTTTTCTACGTCGTTATCAGAACTTTTCTAAGTTTCCGTTCGTAGGTTAAGGGAAAGTTAAGTCTGATAGATCTTGAGATTTTTATTGATCTACAACTCTTCATGTTGATGAACTATTAGACTGTAAGTCTGATGAAAAAAATAGTGTCTTTTTACGGGTAAAAGTAAATATGCCATACGCGTTTTCCCTCTCTTTGTTTTTAGACTGATGTGCAATTGAGTCCTTTTTAATTTGGACGAAAATGCAGAAATTTCCAGAAAAATCCGATATCTTTTTGCATTATCCAATTTCGTAAGTTGCTTCTTTTTTTTCTTTCCGGTGAGCTCTTTCCTCTGTTTTCAATAATATATAACGTGATAACTTTTTCATTTCTAATAAAATAGCAGTTTTTTAAAAAATATTTCTGCTGTAACATTTATATTTCTTGTCAAACACGTAAGAAATCCGGCAAAAAAAAAAGTGTTTGTTCCATTCATTATTTACAAGAAAATGATAATTTGTCAGGGGCGAAAAAACCACCATCGTTTTTTAAAGACCAGAAGCGTGAGATTCCTTCGGCAAAGCATACCAAAAGACCGAATTCTTAGGCATCTTCGAAAAAAATATATATATCGCCTTTCTAATCATTACCATAAAATTAACACTCTCGATGCAAAAACCGATTCCTTGCGGTTTCCGCAAATCGAATACGGAGACGCCCTGATCTGATAAATGATGCCAACGGACGATGGATAAAAAAAATAACGATAAAAAGAAACGTTCAATGAAATGAAAATAAAAGTTCCGAATGTTACAATTTTTAAAATGAAAGGGCACGAACGATAACCGAAATACATTCGTACAGGTTTTAATACTTTATACTTACACAAAATCGATTATGTTTAGCGTTGTGTTTTATTTGTGGGAAGATAACTTTTTTCCCCCTCTCTTCTTCAGCAAAACTGTGTAAAAAATGAGGGAATTTAAGATTTCGTTTTATTTTATTTTAAACGCATTAAAGAGCGCCCCCAAAAACAATCATTTATCAGTGAAATTACTGAAAACTTTACCACTGTCTGAGTTCGGATATCTCTAACGATCGGTTACTGTGGATGAGCTTTGAACAAATAAATGAAAATAAAGAACGATATATATTTTTTTTTCTTCTTTAAGATTAAGTGGCAACGAATTCGGCGTAATTCTACTCCTCCGTCGTCTGCGAAACCGCCAATTTCGTGACAGTTCGGTTCGATCGCATAAACCGCTTATTTACACGGAACCAGACCGGTGGAAATGGAAAACAACCGGTTCGAGTTTTTGGTTTATTTGTTTGTTTTTATTTCCCGATTTCGCCCGATTTTCGGTGCGAGAGCATATCGTATCGTTTCCCAGTCTTGACAAGCCGATCATTATTGTGTAGCGTCTTTTCGCCGAGTGACCGTATAAGTATAGTGTTCTGGGCGAGAAAGAGGGGGAAAAAATTTTGCACCTAATTTTTTCTTCTCTTCTTTCCATCTCTTTCGGCATGATCAACTACAACAGACGCGCATAATGAGAGAGAGACAGACAGATAAAAAATATCGCAAAGAATAGATTTCAGATTTATAATAAGCGTGAATATTTTTCTCACTTTTTTTCTGAAATTGTAGCTTAGTTTTCCGGCATTAATCTTATCACCTTTGTTAAAAGTGGGAAGGAAAATATTATTTCTTTACCGTTGGCATAATGTTTTGGTTATATTAAGGATTAATTAAAGATGTAAAACAGAGAAGGCTTCATTTTTTATTATTAATTTACCTTGAAGTTTTGTGTAGAGACCCAATTAGGATATTTCTATTAATATATCAATTTATGCTGTTTAATTTGGGATTATACGTTAAGTCTTGTCTTGATGTTTTATTACATACCCACGTCGGTTTAAAAAAAAATATGACGAATGTAAGAAATTTTCAAAATTTCCACTTTTCTTCAAATTTTTAATTTTTTTTCAGTGGAATATGTTATATATTTGAATTTATTATCCGAATTTTATCAAAGGCTTAAAAATAAAAAAAAGATTTAACCTCGTGGTATAACGCTTGTAGTTTTGGGATACTATATTTGCTATCCTTAAAATTTTTCTTCGAAATATGCTTACAGACTGGCCCAATTTTAAGTTGATTGTTTCCTAACGGGTCAATTGCCTTGGCAAACCTAATCTTTTCTTGTCAAGTGTACTCACCACACATCACATTTCTTCATGCATCAACACCACATTAAAAGTTTTCTGAAAAACTTTATAGTTTTCAAGATCCCTTAATTTCTATAATTTCTTTATAAAGAAATTCCGAGTTTCATGTGAAGAGTAACTTTTGCTTGTGCAATAACATTTGAGCTCGGGATTTGAAATTTGTCCATCTGTTAGATACCATCTCGCAGGACAAGTTCGTCACTGTAGGTCTATAAAAATAGTATAACAATAACAAGGCCCAAAAATATTCTGGAATGAGCTAGCTGGAATTAGTTATTGGAATCAAATGGATAAAAAAAAAGCTTTAATCTGAAATGAAAAGTGATTAGGGGTTGACACAATCAGAATCGCGGCCGTGCATGATTCTCTTCACAACGAGTGAAAATTCTGTCTCAACTATGTATCTTCTAATGAACTGTACATTGACTGAAAACAATTGACGCTATCGGTTGGGACACTTATGGTATACGATGTCCTAAGTACTTTGTGTTTTGAAATTCGTTCCCACGTCCTTAATACCTTAAATATATCCTTCATGCCCAAAAGAATCAGCCTGTTCATGGATCACAAAGGGCCATTAATAAGGTGATGACATTATTTTCGATTGCTCTTAAGCCACATGATGTTATGACCACCAAAGGAGAAAGGGAGCAAAGCGTTGTGAAGACAGTGACAGAACGCTCGCTCCATAATTAATTGTTGGCACTTTTCTCATAGCATTTTACTTCTGAATTTGGTAGTAAAATAATAAAGAAGTGTGGTGTACGTTTGCATAGCTTTGTCGAAGTGACGAAATTAGTTGTACTTCAAGATATCAATTCTTGGTAAATTTCCCCAAACTATAAATATTTGTTCTTCTCCTTCTGCTCCGTTTTAGAGAGTGTGTGTGTGTGAAAATATACTACAATCTAATTTTTATGTGGGAATGTGATTTTTGTTCAAAAGTATAAAAGGCTTCAAAGGATTATGGAATACTGGGTGAGACTAGAAAATCTGGTACTGGCCGTGGTTGATGTAAACTGTGAAAATTTCATCTGATGGACAACAACTTAATTTAAATAAAACTTTCAAATAAAGATATATCAAAATGGCAATAACGATAAGTCCCAATATACCTCCATCTTGCCGGCGCCGAGCTAAAAACATCATTCTACTAAAATATGGAACACTGATTTAATAATAGTTAATGCTTTGTGTCTGTATAGTTCCGCAAAAGACTAGCCATCAATAGAATTAAATATCCAGACATTTGAATATTAATTATGCTTACCTATTTTTCAAATTCTAAATGCTGAATTCTTTTTCATTTGCTTCTCATATATGGAGTATTTGAAAATTTGACCTTTGAAATGCCGGTAATATTCAGTGCTGTATAATTTGTTGTCGGAAGGCTCTTTGAAAGGAATTGGAGTAGCGGGCGCATCTTCTTTCATGTTAAGGTCATTCACGTTTATTGCACTCCTATTGTTTAGCTTAAAACGTGATATTTACAGAAATTTTACGTATCTTTTTTACGCATGATGGGATGAAACGTTTTTGGAAGCCTTTAAGAGAAAAAAAGTGATACTTGTATGAGTAATTAGATTATGAGAACAACTGCCTTCTCAGTCTTGGCCTTTGATAGCGTCCCAATCAAAGTATGTCAGTAGTTTTTGTTCCTTTCTTTATATTTAGTTTGTACTCTGTAGGAGAGACGGAAGTATATCGTACCAAACGGAAAGAAAAGTTTTATTCAGTCAGATAAAAATCGCTTATGAGAACTCTTTACACCATTTTGCTTTGCCCCCTATCAGTTCTTCTACACCATTTTGCTTTGCCCCCTATCAGTTCTTCGGTTACCAATGGTTTGGATTTCTTACGAGTTTCTGTGCATGTAATTCAACAACAATTTTCGAAAGATATACAAAACACACAGTGGCATCTAGACTTTCTAATGGAAATACCATTTAATGTCTGTTGAATGTTTCGAGTTTTACAAATGGAAAGACATTGAAAATTGAGAATCCTTCACATCAACGAGATATCTTAGCTTGGTTGAGACACTACCGGCCTCAAGACTAGGAGACTCAGGTTCGATCCCTGGTCCTCGCAAGTGGTAGTAATAGCCCTTAACAATTACGAAGAAGAATGGACCATTTAGCAAATATAAGACATGAATTCATGGTAGAAAGAAAGCAGTGTCAGGGGAAAATGTGACATATTAATAAACCTATGTAAGGCCAACATCTTGTGTTTTTAGCAGCGAAAAGAAATAGGGGAAAGAACAATGAAAATATGATGCAAATGCATCGGCGGGATAGCTTAGATGGAAAATCGCCGGTTTTGAGGTTAGGAAGCTTGGATTCGGTTCCTAAGCCTCATGGGCATAACTCTAAGTCATTATAGTTGTTACCGAGCACATTGGTATAGCCCAGTTCTTCCATACTCCAAAATAAATCACAATTTTTGGGATAAATTTATGGGGGGGGGGGGGGGGTTCATAGGAAGGAACTAGCGAACATAAAGGATTTGATTTTTCTTGGAGAAAGCATATATTTTGTAAACAGAACATATATTTTAATAGATTTAAATCTAGTTATATGTATCGTAAATATTAGCTACTAGAAAGAAATAACAAAGGCCAGGTTCTCGAGTGAAATACTGATAGCTTATGTGGAATTAAGAGTTTTGCACCTGAGAAAAGGAACACGAGTCCATCTGTGCTCGCTCTTTATACATGCAAGTCTGATCACAATCCAGTAAAATGTCATTGTTCAAGGCTATCAGTTCAAGCTTCAGTTCATTGACCATAACCGAAGTATTCTAAAATTGAACGTATAAGTAATTTTTGCGGTTTCTTTTAATCTTTCTTCACGAGCACTACTGCGGTGAGAACAAAGGTTAAGGTATCAGTATGAATCATGTTTGCCAATAGCGGCATTCTTTACCGAAAATTCATTAACATCCGAAAGGTTCTTATTCCCTTTAATTTTGAATTCTATTATTACAAATATCATGAAAATATCTTTGTTGCTGTTACGCATCGGCTAAGAATATAAAAATATTATAATAACATTCTGGTCCCAAAAATTAAATATGTATGTCTGTGGATTGAACTTATTCTAAACTCTTTCAATGGGAATTTATGTCAGTTCATTGCTGCCCGTTTGATGGATTATTAGAAGGGTGGTCTGTTTGATAATGTTTGTTGTCTTTGCCCTAGTTTTTTTTAAATAAAAAAGCCTAAAGAATAAATTCTGGAGGATTGTTGTATGACCTAGTGATTTAATTGGAAAGCACACCCGTTTGGTTTACAGGAGGTCTTACATACGAGTCCCTAAAAGTCAATTGTTTTTCAAAGATATATGAATCTTCATATTCATAGTAAATTGGAAAATCCTATTTTTTCATTATTAGCGCTTTGATAAAAGGTAAATAGTGCGTTCCATGCGATGGTTTATATCTGAACTTTTGAGTCTGAATTACGTTTAAACGGGTTATTAAAGTTACTCGTGCACCCTTACGATATGCACATAGTTAACATTGTATGTCCCATATACACCTTGAACTCATAGCCTAAAGATAATTTAGAGAATTTTTTTTAACAATTTGTGCTTAGCAGAAGAAAAGATTACCGCCGTATTGATATTATTCTGATTTCAACAATGGGCATACAGCACAAGTGTAAGAACGTGATGGTCTTTGGAGAGAGTAATAGCAAAGTATTGTTGGTAAATTTGGGCTTGAATAGTTAAAATAATACCGAATCTGAACTTTCATGTTCGTTGCAATCCAGGCATCTCTGAAGCCTCTCTGAAAAGAAGCATCCCCTTCCATCAGCTGAGATTGCGCGCCTCCTCACTGCATCTGCGGAAAAAACCCCATCTCGCGATTGTAGGTGATGAAAACAAATTACTTCTCAGCGGGCAAAAATCTGCGGTCAGTGCAAGTGCGGTCATTACCTCCTAGCCTCACCATAAAGCCCCCGCCATTTACGCCCCGCGCTATAGCTCCCCAGGCATCCATACTTAGGCCACTCGGGGAGTTCTTTACTGCCAGAGAATATGAAATGTCCGGCTGCCATTGATCAAAACTGACCGGATGATTGGTCAGTTAAGTGCCAATATTCTGAGTGGAGAGTGGTCATCGCCAGTCTCCTAATCTCGGCCGCAGATATCGTAAAGAGCTTATGCTGCGAACACAAAATAGCTGCCGTAGAGCCCTTTCTTCAGTATGGCGTTCGCTTATTATGCCAGGCGATATCCGTGTAGAGCTGTGATAAAGCAAGTAAACGAGTTCTGGTTTAATCAGTGTTTTGTGCCGTCAGTCCGCTGTCATTCAATATTACGAGACACGATTATTTTCTCTTTTTTAATTTGGGAGAACACCCCCCAAAAAATTGTGTTGTTAATCTCGAAAAAAAATTATCTGTTCATTACTATATTGTTTGCTGTATTTTGGATATTTTCACTGACCTTTCTTAAGTTTGTCAAAGAAAAGATAAGATTTGGTTAACGAAACATTTAAATCTTAATGATTTTCAGTCGTTAAAAGCTAAAAAATGTCAATAATACAGATGCTATGTAAAGAAGGGTGTGTTCTTTGCTATCAGCACTTTTCATCAGACATTATTTATAAAGCAAAATTCTGATTTGCAGCTTACCCCAATCGTCTTGAATTTTGGTCTAAGAAAAAGTACAACTGTACCAATTTTGGGTATTCATATACATGATAATAAAAAAATGAGAATCAGCTTAAAAATGACTTTTGCTCCCACCATGTATATTGTATAAAACTACAGTCCCAGACGCGGTAGATGTAAAAGAAAAACCTCACCCCAAAACAAGTTCTGAGTTTCAAATTCTTAGGGAACATATTTCGATTTCCAAACCCAGCAAACCAACCGATAACGTAAATTAATTATAAGCCATTAAGTGGTCATTAAGTCATTAAGTCATTAATTATAAGTCACGTGGGTCTAAGGTTTTCTCCGAATGCTGTTTTATCCTAGATCTCAGTCCAATTGTTCATCTGATATAAATAATTAAAATAACTTAACATTTAATGTAAGATTGAAAGGAAAAGTTTAACTTAATAATATCCCTATAACTCACATTTATAGTTTATATTATATAAATGGACTTTATTCTACTTTTATAGTCTGATAAACAGGGACCACGACTCGCTGTTAGATGAGTAACGTATGTATGGGGTCCATATATTTTCCATTTTCAGCCTCGTGATTGTCTCACTCTAGTTTACTTTCCTTTTTTGTTGAAAGTGCGAATGCTATGAGTTGCCCTAGGGAATAATGATCAGAGGTGTAAATGGAAGGGTCGTTATTTCGAACATACGTGTAGAACAAAGTGTTCTCGAATTTTCCCATTGGACAGATCACCTTCCATTGATCTTACTTATTGGATTTCCACACAATAACAATAAAAAGTCTAATCCTATAAAATGTTTTAAAGTACTGTTTGTAAGAATTATTCCCTCTGTTACAATTTTTATGGATCGAGTAAAAACTATTTTTTTTGTTTGTTTGTTTATAAATTACATCTCTTTCTTTTTTTTTTCCTGTAGGCACGCGACGAACAGCATCTACTTTAGATGCTATTGACAGACAATGGCATCTAGTTTAATAAGTAAATGAATAATATATTGCTTTACATGTGTATTTATTTGGACTTTACATTCGTGTAGAATGAGACAGAATGAAGATCATTCGCGTTTATTTACAAACTTATAAACAACTTATATTTTGTGTCATGATTTTATCCAAGAAACGGGAATAAATGGGAATTGAGACAGGATTTTCCCCTATTTTGTTGACGCGTGTAAGGAGATGAGAAATTATAAGGTGTGACTTGAGGCAATATGGCTTTCTTCTTTATTTTCGAGACGAGACTTTCACTTTATTAAACAAAAGACGAGATATTTTGCTGAATGACTTTCCTATAAATGCATTATTCTTTTTCTAACAAAATAAGAGAAAAGGAAATGAATTTCCCCATTAAGATTTTTTAGCATTAAAATGAAAAAAAAATCTATATAATTCTAAAAAAAAAAAATTTGCTACTTGCTGACTTCACGTATTATCTACTTTCGTCTCTCTCGAACTTTAAGTAAAGGCCCGTTCACATAGAATCCGTCAGCGTTAGAGTTACTCGTATCGAAATATATTTAACCAATTACAAACCCCCTAACGATTTGCCACGAAATTGTTAAGGTCTGTAACTGGTTTAAAGTACCAATGACGCTGACGCTCACGGATTCTATGTGAACAGGTCCTAATACAGTCGGACCCCGTCATAACGAACTTGAAGGGACCAAAGATTTTGTTCGTTTTATCCGATGGTTCGCTATATCCGAACCGTTAAGAAAAATGCTAGAGTTCACAAAATGTATAAATCATTAGTTGCAATGTGTATTCAATAATAATGTATTAAAAAAATGATAAAATCTATTAAAAACGATCATTAATTAATTAAATCGACTAAAATCGATTACATTAAACTGACACAATACTAATTAAATTACGCACACTAGGAAAACGGCGGGACCAAAATTTTCGTTTATTATATCCGGGAGTTCGTTATATATCGGGTTCGCTATAACGGGGTTAGACTGCACTATATTTTCACGATGTGCAGTAATTGATTTCTTTTAACGTTAGCTAATTCGAAGTTTGTTAGCTTAGAAATCTTTGCTTCTTAGAAACTTATTATGCCTTCGTTAAAAAATATTAACATTAAAATGAACAGTTACCATAATTCTCTATAAATACTGGTGAAAATTATTTCCATAATTAATATCTATTACCTCACCCACCGTAACTCCTCTTAAAAACTTCATTTACGGGGCGAATTCCATTACCATACATATATAGCACCCTTTACCGAAGATTAAATCTATCCACTGTTCTCAGGTGATGAAAATATATCACCGGGCAATGCGAGAGCGTTCATTACTATGCCGATGTCCCATAAAACCTTCGCCATTTGCGTCCCGGTCCATGGTTCCCCAGGGCATCCATACAGACCGCAGTACTGTACATTTGGGGATTTCTTTTCTGCGGCAGAGTATGAAATAACCAGCCTCTATTGATCAAGACTGACCGGATGATTGGCCAGTTAAGTGCCAATATTCAGAGTGGCAGCGGTCATCACCAGCATCCTATTCTTGGGCTCCGATGTCGTAAAAGGGAGGAGGGGTAGAGATATTTTCATGTTAATGAGAAAGAAAGGTCTCTCTCCAGTCATTATTAGCTCCTTCTTTTGTATTAAGATCTCTATGAATAAGAAGATGTCCAATAAGAATTGTGATATGTAGCGTGGGATATTTTGGGTGTATTATGTAATCTACTACCGCGTATGGTAATGAATATATTATTGGTATAAAACAACGAATATATTTTCCTATTATGTTTCATATGGTATATATACTAACGCAATGAGTACCTTATCTCTATATTCTAAAAGAAAAAGTAACTCCCGCTGCAGCCGTCAAAAGCTTGTCAAAAGCTTGTCACGCTATCTCCTCCGAAATCGCTGGGGGTATGGGGTCGAGAGCGATACCAATGGATGCAGAAAAATGGGAGCACCAAAGTAAGACATGTCTCATCTTCGTCGGACTTTTCTATTTTATTATATGTTTTGTGGGAAAATATTGACTTTTTCATCTTCAGATTACGATAACTCGCCAAAAAATGATCTTAGAATTTTGATCTTTTTACAATCTAAGACTACAGACAGTTCTCTTTCAAACTAGACCTCATTTGTGTAAAATGTTTTAAAACAGACTAATATTTTCATGATAAAAGGAAACACAGTTTGTCAAGAAATATCATCCCATATGTGGATGAAATATCGATGTTCCTCGAGGTTTTTATCTGACAAAGAAAATATTTACATCATCTGGAAGCTGAGAGCTTTCCTATTCATATAAACCTCATTTCAAGTCTCTATCTTAAAATTTCGATTTTTAATTGAATTTTAAAGCTGATAATTCAACAGTGATGAAAAGCCCTTCGCATAAGGGTGGCAACAGTAAATGGATGGAAGCTGTTACTTTGCCCGAGAATCACCCATATGTATCTCGCTATTAGCCCTAACAGAAGAGCGAGCGTAGCGAGCCTAGAGGCAAAGCCCCTAGTAGCTGAAAAAAAAAATTCTATTCTCTATTGATTACATTAAGACTACTGTGTACTAACCCTATTGGATTCGCTCACCTCAATATTAACTCATGAAGAAAATTTGCCCAAGTACTGCCGACTTGGATTTAAATATTTTCTTTTTTATTAAAATTGTACTCCGTTATAGAGAAAGAAATTTTACACCTTGGGACATTTTTCGTTTAAATAAAATGAAATAATATTTTAAAATTTAAATTATTCGGGGAAAAAATATGCTATAGTGTGTTTTAAACGCTTCTAAATTCCTTTAGTGGCTGAAACTTATAAAATGAATCCTGTTGCAAGGTTCAGAAAAGTTCAGGCTATCTGAAAATACCGTTTTTACTAGATTATCAGCATTTATGTAGCTGTAAATAGTAAACAAATTTGCTCCATAGGTTAACAGTGTCGATCCAATAGGGTTAGTACACAGCAGCCTTAACCTTTTCATGGGCAACAACCTCCCGCTTTTTGCACGGTGCAGATTTTTTTCCCGATTTTTTTTAACTTAAAGTATCTTGAAAAAATTTCTAATTAAAGGTTGCAAAATGTCTTTACTTCTTTAAACTGATAGCAGATGGCAGTACTAACCATTTTTCTGTTCATTCAACTGGAATACATTCAATGCAAGTGGAAAAAAAAGACTAGATTTAGGTGTTTGCACTGTGCAAACGGCGCCCCTCAAAGGGTTAAGCAATCTTTGGAGGCAAGGGAGAAATGAAACCGCGTTTCTGTTGACGTACTGCTGAACACTTAACCTTTTAAAGTTTTATTCCTTCGTTACTTTGATTACTGTAATTATTTTTTGCAAGTAGTTATGACTTATCCTTTCGAAACTGATAAAGTTTAGATCATACGCAGTCCATTCATCTGAAAATAAGTTAAAGGTTCCTGTTATTTTTAAAATATATTTACATCATTTCAGCATGATTAAAGCGTTGAAGACCTAAGCCTAACTCACTGATCCTTTATTCAGCTAAACAGGGTGCTGACTTGATGGTCAAACGCCCTGTATTAGTGAATAAATTTAGCTAAACCCGAGTTCAACAAGGAAAGAACACAGTATTTTGTCCAACTCCAAATGCCCTTCAAATGGATGGAAAAGCTTGTGCTAATTTCGAGCAAAACTTTGAGGTAACTCACCAACACGTTAATTTTACCCTTTCGACTGCCTTTGTTAATCCATTCATTCAAAAATGCAATCCCGTTAGACAAAAGTGATTTCTAAGAAAAGGACTATCCAACGAGGTAAGCGAAACTGGGCACATGATGAAATCAACGGTAAATTTGAAAATGAGTAATATCCTTTTCGATAACTTAAGTACCTGTGAACCCTGAAGTAACTTCTGACCTACCGACATAAGATATTGTCCTTGAATCTCAAGCACAAGGAGCGACACTAAGTAGTGAGACAAACGATGACAGAGATGAGGTTGGGGATATGGAAACAGAGCCGATATTCACTGTCTTCGGAATATGCAAGTTCATTAAAGAACTTATTTTTTCCTGTACAAGCTAAAATCAATGAATAGCATTTTTGTGTCTTTTTTTTTTGGGGGGGGGGTGGAGGGGGGAACTAGTCTTAAAGAGCCCTCAGATTCCACAAGCGAAGTGCTTTATCACTTTATATAGTATACTTTATATAGTTTCATATAGTGACGATGGTACAACAATCATATGGTGCAACGATCCCTTCGTGCTCCTTATAAGCGACCTAGTCTGTACTTGAGATTAAATTATCTTAAAAGTATTTTTACCTACAGAACAGAAAAATGGCATCTGAAAAATTCATATAGATTTGATAGCATACTCAAAGCCGCTTTTTAAAAGTAAAAGTGTTGGTCTCTTCGTGATTGATATTAGCGAGTTTCACTGTACTTAAGAAAAAGTCTTCTCATCCATACATTTACCGACAGAACGGGGTGGGTGGGAAGGTATCGAAAAGAAATCATACGCATTTTATAACACAATCGAAACCCGGTTTTGGATAGCCCTCCGGTTCAACGACGAAAATATTAGTGCCTTCGTGCACGCTATAATCGAGTTCGAATGTACTTACGAATAAATATTCTTATATTTATATTTATTTTCAAAAGAGAGGAAAAAAAGAGCACCCGGAAATAAAATGTACATTCGATAGCATAATTAATCATTTAATTTAATGATCTAAATGATAATTAAAAGATTTGATTAATTTCAGATCTTCTCCAAATCACGTGACTAGCTATACTGCAGTGTTTATTTAAGAACTCCACCCCATTTTATCTGCTCCACGACACTGGCTAAATTCACCTGAAACTGGAACCTAATGTGTCCCTTTCCGATCGTGTGTCCTTGGGAGGAAAAGTGCGTACCCATTTGCAAGAGAGAAACAGTTAACGGTTCACTAGTGACCCTCGTTCAGGATCCGTTAGCGGTCGATTCCTTTTCTTTTTTTTACAGTTCTGTGGAAACCCGTTGCATCCCCCTGTGCACCTGTTATGCGACCATTGTCAGCAGTGTATATGCAGAAGAGAGAGAGTACAGCACTTGCCACGCTCAGGCAATCGCACATCGTAATTACCGTGCTTCCTGTGTTTCGGACCGACTTCCGATTCTAATTAAGCGGAGCTGTGAGGCGACCACCGCACCAATCACCCGTCACAGCCAAGAGGATGATGGCATGCCTAATATGTTTTGGCGATAGATCGAACTGCGGGCTATTGCATCCAGGAGCTTATTATAACTGGAAATACAGAGTGGGGATATTAAGTGGACAAAGTAATAAACGGGGTGGCTCCATTACTTTCGTAATTCAGATCCAGCTCTTTGACCTTTTCATCGAGTGCCTTGTTTATTTAAATTTAAAATCAATCCGTTCAGGTAATTAACAAGCAAGAAAATTACCATTCATTTAGTTCTGAAATTTTTAGCATTCGATTTTGTTTTAGTGTCTCCAAAACCTCGATTCATTAGATAATTTAAGGTATTTAATTCCTTAATGTTTTGGAACCTTGGTGTCGTAGGTATAAAATTTACGTTTGATGATTAATTTCTATAAATCTAATTAGATAATTATGAAATGGAAAATATCATGCATAACGATCTTCAATCTAGATCATTAAATGGTAATCTTCGAAGAGTAACTCAAATTTTGCTTAGCTTAGATTGAAATCTGGGCATCCTTTAAGCCAAGAATTCGTTAGAAATTTCCATCTCCAGCAATAAATTGTGCTTTTGTTAGACTTAGATTATTTCTTAACATGGTTTTAAGGTAATTACCTCTATATTTTTTATAATCCAGAAACTGCTACAAAATCAAGTTCTTTTAAAAGATTTCATCTTCTCAATGTACCTTCATACAGTATCTATAATTCGACTTTACTTTTGTTAATCATCAAAATAATTTCTTCTTGAAGCCTTTGTGTGTGCGTATGTGCGCGCGTGTAGGAGGGGGTTTCTTATGATGATTTGCATAATTTCGAACGAAACTGTGCCGACATCAGAATGATCGCAAAACGAGAGAAATCTCTGCGTGGTTAAAGGACAACTGTAGTACAGCTGAGGGGAATTTAAACGGAATATGATGTAAGCTAATAACGGGGTTGAGCTATTCGTTTGAAAAAGATTATTTGATGCAATTACAGTGGATTCAGTCAAGACTGTTCCAAAGAGGAACAAGAAAAGGTATCTTTCTTTTTTTTTTTTTTTTTTTTGGGGGGGGGGATAACAAGTATTTTGCACTCTTCAAATGAAAGATGAAAAATCTCCTTACGCTTCTTCAGATGCACCTGGATTATTCATCCTTGTTGACAAAGAGAATCCTCCGCTATTTCAAACATTACCAGCTGCTATATCTATTTAATATTCAATTCCGTCCTCGCAAATACTCAAAATATTCGTTCCTCTAGGCTTTGACCTTGCTGGCTTCAGCTTTTATCTTCTGTGGAAGTAAAACTCAATCGTACTGTTCAGAAATTGAAAACCCCTTTCTTTCTCTTCATTCCGCGAAACAATGGAAATTGTCCCTCCAATTCGCATATCATTTGTTTTTCGAATTTAACCTTGAAGGCCTACAGGTGTCCATCACAGCAGACAGATATGTTCAACTTTTCCCCTCTCCTTCTCTTCCCTTTTCTTCAAGGATTTGCTTCTCTGGTAGTAAAAGATAACCGCACCCAAACGGGTAATATGTTTTCATTGTGTTCGATCAAACCGATCACCTGAAAATAGGAATCGTTGTGACAGGTTGTTGCAAGACCAATGCAACCGTATTATTAAGAATATCCACATGATAATGGCTATCACCTGCCGTTTAAGTGGGGAGCTTGATCGATAGAGGTGGTTATGGGCGATGTTGGAATTATATGCCATCGTCTTCTATGCATGCGATTCCTCAAGGTCTGTGGGATGAAAGGGGTTCATTTTTGTCATTACTCTATCGGTAAAATCCTTCTGCTCTGGCTTCAGACGTACAAAGAGGTTATCTGTTGAAAGTGCCGGTTAGTTTCCTATCACATCTCAGTGATGAATATAAGGACGTGATTATAAACAAATATATATTTTCTACAGAGTTGTTTTGATGGACATCCACAGAAACCAAATACATATCGGTACTCGGTTTATTTATTGGAATTACCATAAAACCTCCAAAAGAAAAAAAAATCAAAATATTAATGACTAGCTGAAAACCCGCACTTCGCTACTATGTACTTCAAATTAAATACAACTGTCAATGTATGCATATAATGCAAAAAAAAAAAAATATATATATATATATACATATATATATATATATATATATATATATATATATATATATATATATATATTTATTTATTTATTTATTTATTTATAATAAATACGACGATCAATGTATACAATAGATGTAAAAAAAACCAAAAAAATATATTTATAAAAAAATCGTAAGGGATATTTTTATAGACAAAATAATGTAGAAGAAAATATTCGAATTAAATGTAATAGGACATACTAAAGAATATAGTACAGTTTGAGAAACATACCTTTTATTGTATTTTGATATTTTTTTGGATAATGTCAAATCGTCTGCAGCATTAGCAAGAAAAAAAATATCTTTTTGTCTATTTAGTTGTTATGCACGTGACCATAAATTTGTTTAAAGTACCAGAAAAAGAAATCACGGGATCGGCATTTAATAAATTAAATTCTAAAAATTAATCTTTAAAAATTCCCCAAAAATCAGAAAATGGAGGTAAAGATTCGAAAAAGATCTCATTTTAAAGGAATTTTTATGATCTCTCTCGTGATTTAAATTTTATAACCCTCAAATTATTATTTTAAATGCAAACTTTAAAAAAGTTACTAAAACAGCTTAAACATTTAATTTAAAAAAATCTAAGAAGAATTTTTCAAAAATCTTTCTTAGTGCACCTCTACACTATAAGAAGAATCGCCATACAAAATTTCAGCCCTTTAGGTCCAGCGGTTTGGTCTGTGCGTTGTATGTCAGTGAGTCAGTCTGTTACGGAACTGTTTTATATATATAGATAGACATAGATTTAATTTTGCTAAAATTATTTGTAATCTTCTATCAAATTGATAAACTGAAAATCTGGATATTTTTATTAGAATAATATTTTTTTACTACAGAAATCCCATTACCTGGTCTCTTAATTTGTTTTTCCAGAACTACATGTATTTTCAAATCTAGGTACATGTCTTTCATTGAAAGTCGAACAGTTATTTCTTTTTATTTCCCCTCGAGCACAGATATTGTCACCGCCTAAAAAGTAATCAACGAGTGAAATAAATAGTCGAATTTAGGAGAAATGTTCCTTTGCAGCTTGATCATTAGGAGCAATTATTATAAGTATGTCTATTTAGGTCTATTTGTCTGATTGTGTGTGTGTGTGTGTTTGTTTGTAAATGAGAGAGACAGATAAGTTTGTTAACGATATTTTAAACAGATTATTTCGTTTAATTGTTTGTATATTAAACAAAAACTTTAAAAGTAATGAATATTTTGCTCACAAGTTTGATAGGAGTCACATATCACAGCTTTTGACTTTGAGTCCGAAATAATGTTAAAATTTACTTAAAGTTAATATGAATAAGGTTTCTATTTATTGGAAATATGTATTATTATGGGAATTAATTTAAATCCCTCGTCCTGTTTACTGTTTCTGCCAGACATTCTGTTTTCTGTGCTATCAATTGTAAGTACAAATCAAAGTATAAAAAAAATATAAATTTTATGTAGCTAAAAAAATACTTTTTTCACGTATATGAAATAATAAAACTTCTCAACTTCCCATGGCTATTGATAGGGGTACGTAAATTTCGCATAAAAATTATCGAAATTTCGCAAAAAAAAAAAAAAAAAAAATAGAAATACATAAAATTTCTCATTTATTCGCAAAAAATATATAAATTCAAAAATTTCGCATTTAAAGAAAAATCTTAATTTTACTTGGTTAGGCAAATATCAAAATTCTTAGTTAAAAGCTAACATTATAGTAGTCTCCAAAATCTCTTCCTTAAGTCTTTAGCAATAAGCAAATTTCAAGAGATCTCTCAGTTAAAGACAATGGATGATGGTCTTAGATAAGCAATTATATTAATTAATTAGTACTATTATTAACTAATTTCGCTTAAAAAACTGTTAATCACCGAGTTTTCGTCGAAAAGTAGTAAAAGAAATAATTTCCTCATTTTTTCGCTGATATCGGCAAATTTCGCATTTATTCGCATCTATTTCGTAAAATTACGTATCCCTGGCTATTGAGTGTGTCTTCACTTTTTTCCCCCTACAGTTCTTGAACTTCTATTCTTCAAACCTGTTGCTAGCGTGATTTGTCTCCCTTAAATGGCCTCTGATACGGTTCTACGATCATTCAATAGTGTTGTGCTATTTCTCGAAACCCACAGTACTGCCCATTCATTGCGTAACGTTACCACTTCCGCTGCAGTATGTTCTTTCCTGTTCGGACTTCATCCCCTCCCCCTTTCTCCGCACAGCACAGAATTCTCCAAAAAATTTCTTTCCCCCCCCCCCCCGTGTTCAATTCGGGGCTTTTGTGACAAATCCTCACTTATTGCATCACACTTGGTTCGCAGAGCGTAGACGACAAATGAACGTGCGATTGGCGATGCCCTGCCCAATGTGGCAACCCGCGCTGCACACACAGCATCGTTCACTAGTGAAGCGTGGGCAGTTCAGTTCATCCCATGTTTTGTTGCCGGCTGGACAGTGCAAAAGAAAAATAATAAAATAAAAAAAGAGGTTGTGACGCGGGGAGGGGAAAAAGGAGGGGTAGGCAATATGTCGCGTGCTCTCTCCGGGTCTTAACTCCAGCCCATTATTGTGGTGATCTCTCTCCTTCAGTTAAAGACATGATTATCATACCATAACGGCCGGACTTGACAGTACTTCCGGGGGTTGCCGATTTTTTTTCCTGTAATTTTTTTTCTTGTGTTCATTGTTATTATTATTATTTTTTTTATTAATGTAGCTTTTTTATTCTCTACAGCATAATGTTTCTAAATCTCTCCTGTTTAAATATTCATAACATTTGTTTGAAAATAATGCATGAATGCATTATTTTGAATGAATACAGTGGATTCAAAGCTTTGACATTCCTGAAGGTCCAAATCTCGGAAGTAACAAAGCAGAACGTTTGGTCTATGCCCTTAAATACCACATAAATCCTGCACTGCAATATTCTTCCCCTTTGAGTAGAGACAAAATGCCGAAAGAAGCATACCTCTTCCTCCCACTTTTTATGGGTATAAAAATTATAATTCCTGAGTAAGTATAGAAACTGACTTTTCGCATCTGATAAATAGAAAAGAAACTTTATTTAATTTTATAGACTTAGGTACATTTATTTTATTTAATTCTTTCATTAGAAGTGCTCAAAATTAACATATAATTCAACTTAGGATAGCAGGTCGTGGACTGTCTGGCTGAGTCGAAAAGCATAGTGTCGGCTAAATTATTCTGCCACTGCATTACGTGATCTTCAATGCACTAAATCCTTAACATTTTGCCCATAAAAAGAATTCAGTTGATGTCAAATATGGCTATCTTAGTAATACAGTCGAACCCCGTTATAACGAACTTCAAGGGACCAAAGGTTTTGTTCGCTATATCCGAACCGTTAAGAAAAATGTTACAGTTCACAAAATGTATAACTCATTAGTTGCTATGTGTATTCAATAATGATGTATTAAAATGATAAAATCTATTAAAAATGATCATTAATAAATTAAATCGGCTAAAATCGATTACATTAAATGCACACAATTCTAATTAAATTAACTAAAAATGAAGACAAATGAAAATAAATTCATTCTACCTTTAATTGTTGCTCACTGTTTTGATACAGAAATAACCGGTAATCTTCTGCTGACGTGATGCCGATTTCAGAAACATTATATGAATTTCTTTGTCCAATACATCAAATGACTCCAACACTTTTTCTTCCACTGTTTATGTAGACAAAAACTTATTAATTACACTCATCGCTGCTGTAGCTTCTGGGATGGTGGGTATTTCGTCATTCGTGTGCTCCTGTTCATCAGCATCAGATGCAGAATCTTCGATTTCAGAATGATCCATTTTAATTTCCTCCACAATATCTTCGTCAGTCGGATCTTCAATGACTTCATCATCACAGGTTTCGAACAATTGCCTGTCACAATTTGAGAATGATGAAATTTTTTGCTTTTCTATCCACATCGCGATAGGTAAATCTTCATCGTCTTCTTCAACATTCGTTGTATTTTCAACATCAAAGTTTAAAAAGTTTAAAAAATTCAGTAGTCGACTGAAAAACGGTTCGTTATAGCCGATTCTTAAGATTTCGAAGGTTCGCTATAAAAGGATAAATTAGCATTAAATACAATGGGAAAACGGCTTCACCAAAATTTTCGATCGCTATATACCGGGTTCTCTATAGCGAGGTTCGACTGTATTTCAAAAGGACCTCCGCATCCTTTCCATCGAGTGTGAATTAGCAAGTCTTAGAATCGGATCCAATGAGTATGCGATAATTTGAGTATTTAATAACAAACCGCTCCCTTACAGATGTACCATAATGAGCAGCAGCTTCATCGTGCGCTTTTTATTACTAATGTGTATTTATTGTTAGTAACTTTTATAGAACTCACGAATAATGTACCAGTCATAGGGGGGGGGGGGATAAGCCCAACACTAGTTCCTAGTTTCAGGATTTTTCTTTTATCTGCTTAGGTATCATTTGTCTTTTTCCCATGGTACGTAATTTAAAATCTGCACCTATAGATTGTCACAGTTCGTTGAGCGTAACACTTGATCTAAGGCATTTGTTATTAGGCAGCTCATCCGGTCCATTTGAAGAGACCCTACACCAAGAACCTTACGACATTTTTACTCAGTAGAAAATAGCTTTTATAGATGTTTCACATGGTTTTGAAGAATAGAGTATGTGACGACGTACCTCAGAGACGTACCTTCAGGCAATTAGAACTTTTGTATACATGCAAGACTTTTTGAATGTGTATTAGTGAACTTCAAAGTTCATTGAAACAAATAGAGAAAATTATAAAATATATAAATATTTCTCTATTTAACTTAAAAAATATAAGTAAAATTTAATAAAGTAGTTTGTTTTATTGATTAAATAAAATTAACGTTCATCGAATACACGAAAAATACGTCAGGAGTGTGAGACCGATAAGGTAAAGGGATTATGTTAGAAACCGTTTGTTAGTATTTTGATTGAATCCGTTTGTACAAAATTTGTTTTTCAATTACCACTTTTATCTCTTCTTTTAATGCGGAAATGAAACTTTTGTCTGCAACCCATCTAGCATGCCACAAAATATTACTGAGACCATGTGGACCGACGCCGTGTCTTCATACTTTGCTATGGAGTTGTCGATGAAACAAAATAAAAAATCATAGCGTATTAAATGTCATGATTTTACTAATCAACCACCACCAACAAAGCAGTACGGCACAATGCCTGAAAAATTGCGTCATCTCATTATAGGAGAGGAAGGTAAACTCTGCTTTACGTATAATCTACGATCATTCAAGCTAAGTAAATCGAAATCAGTTTTACGTCCAACATTAGATCATGTAGCTTTTCACTCCTATCTCTTTTATAAGAATGCTAGTGTTTATCAGAACTTTGTGTTAGGTGCCATGTAGTCTGGGCAATATGCTTTTCTGAAAGAGTCACTGAAAGTCAAAATGGTCAATAGCTCCTTAGAACCTCAAATGAACGTAAACTGTAAATTGTTTAAAGATTTTTAAAAAAATGGAAAAAAAAATGAAAGGTTTGGAATGTTAAAGAAAAACTTTATGTGCGAAAATAATTGTTTGATAACATATTTCGATGATTTTTCAAAGACTTTGAAAAAGTAATTTTAGGCTAATAATCATTTATTTTATTAGATTTTATTTGACGTTCATTAAGTATAATTTCCACCAACAACAACAATGGCAAACAATGAAACTGTATAATTGCTTTGTATTTACCATTTATGATAAATCTCTAATTTGGCTTTTCTTTGCACTTGTATTAATGCATCTTTTTATATAAAAAAAGCAATTTTTTTAAATCACGATCATATTTTCAAATTCAGTCATCTAATTTCTGCAAAGCGTTTTTGTCCTCTATAATATTAAAAAATCCGTTATTTTTATTATTATCAGACTTATAGCGAGGTTTCCAGAAATATTGACTGCGTACATGTTATCAACGCTGGTTGGAAATTTTATTATAAATCTCAGAAATAACTCAAAAGCGATGCGAGTTGTTATAGTCCATTTGTCGGTCTTATGCTTGTATGTATTTTTGATGCTAACCCAGCTATGGTACACAAAGGCCATAAATCATTTCAAAAATTTGTCTGGAAATTTACGACCGACAATAATTTCCGGATAAACTGCTCTTCGGTGTCGTTTGAATCACCCGCGCTATCTTGTGTGCGTCTTGAACATAGAACACAGAACACTGCGGCTGCTCTCGTTGTCGGTTTGCTTTTGTCACTTCCGCAATTAGGACCCGGACCGTAATTCTTCGGGTTTAGTTTGCCAAATTTGGAACTCCAAACAGATTGTGAAAGTTTCTTTTCTCGAAGCGTGTTTTATTACTTTTGTCATTTATAGGAACCATTTCATGACGCATTCATTCCTTTAGAAAAAGGGAGCTGGTTGCCCATGTAACCCTTGGAATGATTTCCTTATTAAAAGCGAATGAGGATATTTTCCAATATCGTTATTTGATCCACTCTTATTTGAAAAGTTACCAGACTTGCTCGTTATTCGCTCTTCGACGCACTATTCAATATTTACGAGGAATTCTGGTTTCTTATACTTTTACTCCCGAATGGAAGTTTGTTTTGAGTTAATTTGATCAAATATTTTGAATCCGTTTGTGTCATTCATTATTCAAGGATCAAAATTAGCTATTTCTTATTATTTTTTAGGGTAATTCCTCTGTACTCAGTAAAAAAAAAAATGCTTTTGATGATACTACATTAGATTGATTGGTGGCCTTCTCTCAAAATTAATTGAACTTTTTTTTTCTTCTTAGAGAAACGTAAGCATCGCGTTATCTAGAAGACGTGGTTTTTCTGAAAATAAATAGTTCTGCAAAAACCAAAAGAACTTCTTTCTCTATGAATCAACATCTGAAATTGAAATGAGCCACCATTACTCGTCAAAATTTAATGAGTAATACAGATTATAAATTATAAAATATACCGTAATGAGTAGTTCGATTTTAACGAAATATATTTTATTCTGTGTCACTCATTTTTGTTTCCACACGTTTCGTATTCCTACAAATGTAGCGTTATTGTACGCTGTTTATGCTGTATTGAGTTACTGACAAACGAATATAGATTTTAAATTTTTATATAAGTTGTCACAAACGCTTGATAAACATAACGTTATAAATGCTGTTATAATTGACGTAATAGAAGTTTTCTAAAAAATAAAGAGCATTTAGCATAAATATTGTCGGATTTCGGAAAGGAAGTCTTTACAAAAAGCCCGCGAATTTTTCAAAACTTTCTCCTGAATTAATATATTGTTGTAGAATATCCCCTCTTTCAGTGAACTTCATATGTCCCAAAGGCCGGATAGTGACCGAACGTCTAGGGAGTTTACATGTTGTTCTAGAGTCTGTCTGGTCGAGACCCGCTGTTGGCATGGATGTTCGTAGCCGGTCGGAATCTTCTTTTAACTGTAGGTCCCATTCTAATTGAAATCAGCTTTAGTGTAGCAAAATATGACAGTAGCGCTCCCAAGCAACCTGACCTCAAATCCGTAGTGTACTTAAAATAATGCTAATTCCATCTTGAGACTGACGGGAAAATCAGAGCTGATGTCTTCTTTATAAGGTTTGAAAGAATAAATACCATTTAACTATTTTATGACCGACAGAATTTGATATCAAAGTATAGTTGCACAGGGGTAGTAAACGGTTTCTGTCAAATAATAGAAACTATTGCTATTTTAATTATTAAATACTGTAGAGAAAAAAATATTCTTTCGGGGGAAAGGTTTTATCAAGCATAAGTTTGGAGTCTCAGTTAGCAAAAGGTGGAATTTTTTATCAATTCGTACTCGACATTTTTACACAAAAATTTCCATTTACGTTGTCCAAATACTTATTAACATATCATACGGAAGAAATTCCTGAACTAAGAATTACCTGAAATACATATTAAATGTAAAACAATAATAATTCCCAAGTACAACTCAAATTTCCATGCTGGTATAATTCTCTGAAGATTCTGCAACAATTGCATGTCTTTCTTTGCACGCTATGACAAGAATAATCAACAGTCCTCTTTATGATGGCCAAGTTTTGAAATAAGAATGATTCATTCATTTTCTGTAATATATGTCAACTGTAGATTAGGGGAAAGTATTCTGATTATGGTGGATAGTTCTCAATTCCATATTCTCGACAGGTCGAAACTCCTCGCTCTTCTTGTAGAATTATTGTGTGTGCAGTGTATTTAGAATAAACTGAAAGGTGCGATCTGTGTTATCAGGCTTGTAAACATTTCTCGATTCCAGCATTATAATAAAAATTATGACTGACAAGCTTAAGATTTCGATGTTCCACCAGTTCCCCTAAACTAGTTGGAAAACATCTAAATGCATAACTTCTTTTTGTTAGGATGCTAGATAAAGCCACTTGTACATATATTTAGGCTATCAAGAGGCAATTTTTGCCTCTCTGTTTATAAGGTTTCTGAACTGAGTCCAGTTAAAGAACATTTTGATATTACCACATGATGTTATAATTTAAATGTGAATTGAAAACATATGATGACAATTGTGTGTACATAGATGGATATTCTGTACTTGCTCTTATAGCACTCAAATTTAGCATGCATGTTTTAAGTGGGGGGATTGAGAAAATTATAAAGGTTATTTAGTTTGCAGGAATAGTTTAAATTTTGAATCGTTATTTTCTTTTAAATACCCTTTTGGAAAATATATCTTGTGTATAATTTGAATACTTCATTTTTTTTTAAAGTTACCTTTAATACGAGGGCAATTGGTTTAGGTGTGCTACGGTCAATTTCTTGCTACATGAGGGTTAATTAGATCGGGACCAACTGCTTAAAACCGATTCCCAATAGCTACAAACGTCCATGCAAAGAGTGGGACTCGAAACCACAGACTCTGGTACCGAATGCCAGCGCATCTATCCATTTGGCCATCGTTAATACAAGAGTGAATGATCAGAAGCACATTAATATCTCACAGATGTTTCTGCACAAGCGTTTTCCTTCAGATTTTCCATTGAGCTTTTTCCAGGAAAGATTCCTTGTGTGTTCTTTGCGTATCAGAAAATTCTCTATAAGGAACTTCATTAAACCTAACTACAACTTTTTCTCTGCAAGGTGTCCTGTTTAAATAAATATATATCTTCCTTTATCATGACAAAATAATAAAATATATCATGTGGGAAATACGGACGTACATCTCTTAAATTAAATGAAAGTATGATAATGGCTTTGAAGAAGATTTCACATGTCTCTAAACTTATTACACTTTCTTCATCATCTGTCAGGGGTGAAGCAAGTATTAATTTTTCTGAGATGTTATTTGTTAAAAAACAATCTCGGAAATACTTAATAAACGGACTCTAATTTTGTATGCAGAACAAACTTATTTTACAGAGAGAATAATCAACTGTTGTTTTATTTAATTTTTTGCTGTCTTGTGGATGTTTCTGGATTCAAACGTATATCAAGAAGACCTCCACGTTGTACAGTAAGACAATGCAAATGAAAATTTTTGCCAATTACTGAACTCTGCTGGCGCTGCTCATTTCTCTCGAAGACTTTAATTCGCACACATTTCATTTGTTATGCCCCCACAAAATGAGATTCGGTGACCAGAGATGAAGCTGGCCCTCACAATCAACATGCGTCCAAAAGGGATGGGAGATGGGGAAAAAAAAAAGAAATGGAAGAATCACTACAAATAAAATTTCCATGTTAATTAAACAGTGAAATTGCTTCTCTGCCGTGGAAAATCGGTTTTTACTTGGCAAACAAAACTCTGGAATACTTGCGGAAGATAGAAAGGGAAGAGAGAGAGAGAGAAAAAAATGCCGTAATCAAAACGCCGTCATCAACATTACGGTACATTTCCGTAAACACATTTATCCGTGAATAGAAGAAGGTGAAATTAACCGGCATCCACTGCACTTTGAGTCTTGAATTATGAAAGGTGCTTTTCAAGACGCAGTTTTTAATGATGCCAGCAGCCAAGTCCCTCTCTATTCCACTCACTCGTCCACCCCTTTCGAGTGGGTGTTGGGGATGGGGGAAGGAGGCAGAGAACCAACCACAAAAGACCCCTTTTCCAAAAGCACCGTTGCGGTCCGCTGCACGCGCAATTTCATTAAGGCTGCATCTCGAAGAATCCCCCTTTCGTGTTAAATCGTCCATGTTCCTAACTAGAAAATTGTTAAAAAGGAAATTTTTTCATAATTTTTTTGCCCCTGCTCCTTCGCCACTCGGAATTAAAAATCATTTCGGACGATGCAAGATGGCGGAAAGAAAAATGCAATATACCCCTGACAATGGACCCCGGAGAGAGATGGAGAGGAGAGTGCCATCTCTCTCTCTCTCTCTCTCTCTCTCTCTCCCTCTCTCTCTCCGCGAGTGCGTAAAGGGTTTTTGAAATACTTGATTTGAAATGATGTCTTTACGTTTTGGAGATGGAGGTAGTGGGAGCTGGAAGGTAGGAAAAAAATTGTCGTGAGGTGGTTTTTAACTTCTCCACTAAACCTCAACAGCAATCGCGAATGAAGAGGAAGTCATTAAAGTCCCACAGTACTGTCGAATCATTAAATCCTAATTAAAACGCAGTTGGATATAAACGCTTAAATTAAGGAGACATACTCGACCATGTTTTTAGTTCGGCAGGATTAATTCTTTTGCCATCGGAATGCCTCATAATGTCTTCTACACTATGTTAATAAATATATAAAATATTTATTGAAGTTGTAACTCTTGACTTAAAAAAAAAAAATACGAAAAACTGCATATGAAAAATTATCTTCTCTTTACCCTTAAAAGCTAGTTTGAAAAAAATAAAGTTTTGTGTTACATTCTGTTTTTTTAAGCCTTTAAGAAAAATAATTATATAAAGCTAGCTAAACTTGTTCACTTTTGTTGGGCTTGTTCTGTAAAACCTAGTACGCTATAACGAACATTGAACTTTTTCAGTTTTCTATTTAACTCGATGCATTTAAATTATGAAAAAGAAAAATGCAACGTACGCATAAATAACTTTTTTATCAAACATGTATTGTTTATAGACAAATCGAGCCGTTCTTCTAGGACATACTTCATTGTAATTTTTGAAAACTGCCAAAGTTAAATAAATTTAATTTCTATGATCCTTGCGTATTAAAATAATGAAGTTTTTGGTTTTAAGTTTTGTCTTGATGGTTATAAAGCCTTCAGTATCCACATTGAAGGAATCGTTTTTAAACTTCAAGAATACATTAAGAAGGAAACTCTAGTTAATTGAAAAAAATTCAGACCACTGAAACTTGAATTTTACACGTTTGTATGGCTGGTATAAAATTGTTGATTCAGAGTAAAAATATATGACTAATTGTATTGAAAATATAACTTATTACATTTTCTTTTCATTAGAAGAAAAGTATTTGGAAGGTTTTAACAATGTGATAGCCAAGATAGCCTTTTCCACCTCGCCATTTGTTTTCGTGTAAAAATAATTTTACAGAGCGCATAGCATAGAGAGGTAAACATTCTAACATAAATACACCTGAGAAAGAATTTTACTTGAGGGAATAAGATATTCTGCCATTTAAGACAGAGTATATTTCTTTTTTGATGTATTTATTCTGTCGAGAATTTATAAACCTTTGACATTGCCTCTATCCACAACGGATTGATATCTTTCATCACGAAATCACTTGATTGACGAAATCATCCTTTAAAAATGAACCTAAAGCAGTTGCATATATTCTTATTCGTTTTAATAACTCAAATCTCTAAATTGCGTTTTGGAAGGTCTGTCAAAAGTTTCTAGGAAATTCTTATGCGTATTTCATAAAGTCATAATTGTATACGTTATACATAAACTAGCTGTTTACCCGGCGTATCCCAGGTATTTATTTATCCCAACTTTTTATTAGACAGGAAAAGGAATGAATTCTACCAATGGTGTAAAATCGATGTAATTTTATTCCCCCCGCCCCCCAAATGCTGATGGTCGCTGAACTTGTACTTAAATGGCATCGGGAGTGTCTCTATTCATCTCAGCGACCCCGAAAACTATGGATTCGACACTACTCTCGGTCATTTTGAACATTTTATTTTTCACCCCTTCTTCCCCCCCCCCCAGTGCTGATGGGGGGGATGAACTTTCCCTTACACGGCATCGGGAGTGTCCCTATTCATCTCAGCGACCCCGAAAACTATGGATTCGACACTATCTCGTATTTTGGACATATTATTTTTCCCTTCTTTCCCCCCCCCCCAAATGCTGATTGGGCTAAATTTGCACTTAAACGGCATCGAGAGTGTCACTATTCATCTTAGCGACCCCGAAAACTATGAATTCGACACTAATATCAGTCATTTTTCTATCATCTCTACATGCCCCCTCTTCCCCTCCCCCCTAAGGGTGTCTTCCCCCCTTCCCCCCAGTGTTCTTTCCCAGATTGTAAGTCATATGTATACCAAATTTGGTTGAAATTGCTCCAGGCGTTCCAGAGTGATGCTGGAACATACACACTTGCATCCATTTATATATATATAGGCATCCATTTATATATATATATATAGATAGATAGATGTTATTTCTCTCAGAAATTTCTTGTTAAAAGAATTCGTATTTCCAATTTTGTTTCTTTATTTTACGGTATTCTAATAAACCCATCTCCGAAAAGAGGAGATCCTGCTGATTTATTGAATTTATCTTCTAATAGCTCCTCCTTCTGTAAAACCCAACACCATTAGACTTCGTCGAAAAAATTTTAATATTACTTCCAATATTTGCATATATTTCTTCAGAGAAAGTAGTTTTGTTGCCTCTTATTAGTATAGATATCATATGCTTTCACTTGGCAAGCCCGCCAAAGTGGTTAACTTTTCAAAGGGCGATGGTGTATTAATGCAAAACTGAGACAAAATTAAAACAGTACCCAATGAAAAGTTATGCCAATTTATCTTCCTTTACTGACTCTATGAGGAGACTCCCAATTTTTTCTTTCTTTCTATCTTTCTATTATTATTATTTTTTTTTAATGTTTCTAAAACCTTAATGGCACTAGTTCAAAAAATATTTGTATGGATATGGAGAGCGATAAAAAAAATTTTCAAAGAAAAACCCTTCTTGCAATACAAAACCTCGTTAAGAATCTGTGGGGGGAGGAAAAAACATATCCGATATCAAAGATGACGGTAAACCGACTTCAGAAAAAAAAAATTGTCTAAAATGATAATAATAAGGACGAATTTGGAAACAAAGAAAAACAGTTCTTGAGACAATAGTTCGCCGGCCGAAAAACGCTCTCCACAAGAAGAATAATTAATTGTCACAAATTTAACTCCGCGCTCTATTTCACTCTGGAGTTGGGGCCATTTCACGCTTTAAGGAGTTTTATAATTTTTCGTTGGGTGCTCGGACCCCTCTTCTGTTCTAGCCCCCCCCCCCCCTCGGAAGAGATCGCCTTTCTTTTATTTCTTCTTTTCATTTATATTAGTGTTATTATTTTATCTGGTGTTCTTTGTCTCTCTGTTCTTAATTGAGCACCGCTCGTAATCACGTCAGAAAAGGGGGAAGTTTTCAAAAGAACTTCTGCTTTCACTCACTGGAATTTTTTTCCCTTAAAAAAAGGGAAAATTCGGGGGATCTTCTCTCGTTCGCTCCCCTTTGTTCCTTGCTTTTCTATTCTCTGATTTTAAAAGTCGAGATGTCGCGTTTTCGAGAATTCCACTTGGCTGGCGGATGGCGATTAAGACCGCGGCGTTTTGGGTCAATGCGTTTCGCAATAAAAGATGGGACTTAATAAGTGCTCACGAACACGATGGAAACTCAACACATTTTTTTTGCGGACTATAATATTTGCGGCAGTGGCAACAGTCTGAATTTCTCCCTGTGTACATGCTGTCCTCTCTCTGTTTAGCGGTACTTATTAAGATTAATGAACGTTGAAAATTAATTTAAATATCTGCGCGTAGTTGAAATTTCGTTTCTCTGTACGAAAAAAAAATTTCGCATCTTGAAATGAGACTAACGAACTTTGGCGAAATCCTAAAAAGAAGAGGTACTGACAAATAGATCAAAATGTTTTGATACTCAACTGGAATTTTTCTTGGAGATTTGGGCCGTAAGAAAATAGTTTCATAACATGAGAAAATCAATATCTTGGTTATACAATGGTTTTATTATATGATGAGGATCCCTCAATTAATTTCATAAGAAAATTTGTTTTTTAGCTGCTTATATAAACTCTTATTTTTTAAGAATTTACGAATAGTGTTATTAAAATTTAACTCAAAATATGAGACTACAAATACTCAAAATAATTATCCGGTAAAGTACATAACAAGGTAAAATTTAATGCGTCACAAATTGTACTAAAGAGTTGAAAAGTCACGAACCCATATGTCTTGACGAATTTTTGCAGATATATTCCCCATTTTAGAAGATATCTGAAGATATTTAGATATTTTAGATGCGTAAACTCGGATAGAATAATAATTAATGTCTATCTTTGAACTGAACATCATATTTGAATTCCAATCATCATATCTTTTAATTATTTCTAGAAAATTCTCTTTTTATTTCCTTTTATATACCCCAAAAATAAATCATATTTAAATAATTATCATATAAAATACTGAATATAATCCTCAATCCTGTACCAATATGTTGAAATCCCAAATATAGAAAGTTTTACAAAGGAAAATATACTTTTCTGGTGTATTATGTATGTGCAAATCACACTCTAAATTATGCCTAATTTGTGATCAATTAATTAGATAAGTATTGAAAATATATTACAGTCTTTATTATCGATATCATTTTTCCATTCAGGAGATACATTTAAAAAACTTTCTCTGTAATCAGATTCAGAATTATAATTGTTGTTGGTACGTGTACTGAGTCAACGGTTCATAATGAAATTTGGATGGCCTCGGGTGATTAGGCGACTGATCAATAGGTTTCCAGCTGTTGTCACATGACCAGGTGTTCAGCACAATTCCAAATTCCCGTTCGCTTCAGAGTAATTCGTTTTTTGATTGTTGTATCTAGGGTTACAAACATAGATATTCAAGACCTATTCCGATTATTACAAATCTGTTAATGTATTCGATATTTCTAACGACAGGCAGAGGAAGTTTATATGCAATGCTAGGGTTAAATTTCAGATAATTTTGAAGTTACTTCTTTTACAATTTTGTTTATGCTAAGACATCGTAAAATGAATTTCAGGTCACATCATAATCTAGTAATTTATAACTTCTGCTTTTGTTTATGAATAATGCTCATATGATTATTCTGAATAAAGTTTTTGTGTGTATTATTTATATATGATCTAAAATTTGACTTTAAATATGCTTTAAATTTAAGTGCATACAAAGAAGAAAATAATCTGAAAAAAATCAACGGTAAAGATCTGGGAATTTGGATTCCTGTACTTTACCGTTCATTTTATGGTAAAGTAGTAAAAAATAATGAAGTTTAATTCTTGTTTAATCGTAAATTACCAACACAAATTCACAATTCGAGATCAAAACATTATATTTACTTGATATGGTGAGATCACGAATTTTGCGGAAAACAGTCACGAAAGTGGAAGGCGAGTTAAATGGTCCTAATTTTCTTACCTAGGGCGTTAAAGAAATTCCAGGAAAGGTATCCCCTGTGTTGTAATATTAAATGCAAATAAAAAGTTCTGTTGCTTTTCCCAAGATATAGACTGAAGTTACAGAACTGGTGGAAGTGTATTGCATTTACAGCAGAAAACCGTACTTAAAATAGGATCGCTTGCTATTATAATTTACGGTAAAATAACCCTGTAAATGACAGTTTCGTTTCTTTAAGGTGTAGTCGAAACCACCGATTTCAAAACTGAACTTTAAATTTAGAGGGCGTACTTTCCTTTGAATTAATTCGGGTAATGAAATGAACCCCTTGTGTTCCGTTACAAACGGTAAACGCAACTCACATATTAATAACTATGGAAAACAGCTGCCATTACATAGGTTGGAAATTGTTAAATTATTTAGAAGAGCAAACGTGTTAGAAGTGTCCTATCCATACAGACCTCTTTGCCAAGTACTCGTGAGATGGGACTGTGTTAGCCCAGCGATCTGTTTTTTATGACCTCATTGACAGGGACAATGGATCTATTGCAACTTTATTTCTCTATGTAAAACTACAAGGTGCGGCCATTAATTCCTAGGACTGATCTAATAACTCCATAAAATATTACATGAAATACATACCCATTTAATATGTTTCGAAGTAACTCCCACCTGCCGTAATGCACTTCTGTGCTCGGCTGTATAAGTTTCGGAAACAACTTTAAAAGTCCTCTTTCGGAATGCTCTTTAATATGGACGTCACCGTTTTCTTGATGGCTTCGACATCCTCAAATCTTGATCCCTTCAGCATATTGGCCCAGCATGAAGTCGCGGAGATGCAGCATCCTCTATACTATCCGAACTTAGCACCGGCAGACTTTTTCTTGTTTCCAAAACTGAAAGACTTGCTAAAGTGAAATATGGGGGAGTATGGAGAGTATGAAGGATGCTGCATCTCCACAACCCCATGCTGGGCTAATATGCTGAAGGGATCAAAATTTGAGGATGTCGAAGCCATCAAGAAAACGGTGACGTCCACATTAAATAGCATTCCGAAAGAGGACTTTAAAAGTTGTTTACGAAACTTATACAGCTGAGCACAACAGTGCATTACGGAAGGTGGGAGTTACTTCGAAACATATTAAATGGGTATGTGTCTCGTGTAATATTTTCTGGAGTTATTAGATCAGTCCTGGAAATTAATGGCCGCACCTTGTAGTATGTTTCACCGGTGTGTTCTAGCCAATAAAAGTTTTCTTTAACCCTATGGTTGTATTCGTATTTCCGTACCGTTTAATTTAAATGTTGTTATTTGAACATGTTTTAAAGAAAAAAAAATCTGCAATATTTTGTACTGAATGACAGCACGTCCTCGATTTCACCTATCCTATACTCGTAGGATGTGATTCCAGAGTTATGTTGGAGAGCGAGGGATATTTTTAATTTTCCGAATGTCGGGGATCAAAACTCTTCAGGCAAACGATTAATTTCTTTGCATCGTCCCGGTTTTGAGCGATGGAATATTATTTGCCGGAGAGCATCGCGGGCGCGTTTAAAAACTATCACTCTGCATATCGTCCGCTCACGATTTCCCCGACTTCTTTGACAACACTGATCAAATATTTTGAAGCACTTTTATTCCGGCGGAATTTCACGGGCGTTACATATTTTCCCATCCTGCAGTAATTAGTTTTCCTCCCAGAACGAATCAAAAGGTCTCCGAAGCGTTCGCACATTGTGCAAGGCAGCCATCGCTGATCGCGTCGGCGGATTCCATTAATGGCGGACCGGAATTCCAAAAATTACTGGTAACGAGATTTTACCCCCTCCGTTACATTTGCACGAATAATAACGCTCAAGATAATAATACGGCGGCGTTCAAACGGTAATAGGAAGGCGCGGGTGAATTTTGATATCTGTTAATACGTTTGGCTAAGCCACCCCCGCTCTCTCTCCTTCCACACTCATCCATACGGTACATTATGGAGGGGTGTTTGACGTAGCGAACATGCTTTTAATTGGTCGCATTCCGGAACCGATGGGATCAAACACCATTCCTTCTTGGTGACGGTCTTTCGATGCATTGTTGCATCCTGGACATCAGAAAGTGTGTGTGTGTCTGTTCTCGCCAGTGCTGATTCGGCATGGAATTATTCTTTTGTTTCGGCCACAAAAGGGGATGTCAGGAATTGGTCGCTTGGAAATTTTAATTCCAGCAGCTAGGGGAAGAGAGGGATTTCTTACCGTGCGTAACGTGAGTTGCGTTCGAAAGTTCAGGTGTGACAAATCCTCACAGTTCTGAAATTGCTCTCTAATGATGCGAGCGGGGGGGGGGGGGATATGTGTGCCAGAAGGAGTTTTTTGTCAGTAATTTCTGAGCCATTAGTTCTATTGTGTCCGATTTACTACATTATGAACATTTGTTTAAGAGTTACTGTGTAATATTCGAGCTATTCAAAGTGTCTTTTGTGTGGGTTTCAGCATGTAGTTGAATATATTGTAAACTCATATAACAGTGAACTTCATCCATTTCACGCACTTTACTAACCGTATTTTGTTCAATTAATCGCATGTATAAGATTAATTGAAATGGAGAATACAGAATTGCAGTCTTCGAGAGAAGGGTTCTCAGAAGCATCCTTGGCGGTGTCAAAGAAAATGGCCTATGGCGGAGAAGTTTTAATTCAGAAATCTATAGATTTTTTAAAGAGCCCAATATTATTAAAATTTTTAAAAATAAAGGAATGAACAACGAACTAACGGATATAACGAACGAAAATTTTGGCCCCGTCGTTTTCCTATTGTACGTAATTTAATTAGAATTGTGTCAGTTTAATGTAATTTATTTTAGTTGATTTAATTCATTAATAATCATTTTTGATAGATTTTATCTTTTTTTAATACATCATTATATAATACACATTGTAACTAATGAGTTATATATTTTGTGAACTCTAGCATTTTTCTTAACGGTTCAGATATAGCGAACCACCGGATAAAGCGAACAAAACTTTTGGTCCCTTGAAGCTCGTTATAACGGGGTTCGACTGTATAGCATTAAATTAGAAAAATATAATGTTAGATTTCTAAAATACCGTAAAAATATTAATTGTCGTCAATGTTAGCCGTTTCAAAGTACAATCATCTAAGCCCAGTTTTAATTGGTGTTCTCAAAATTCAATTTACGGATTTCTGATACTGTTTGAAATACTTTCTTGGGAATATTTTTTTTTAACCTATACGCAATGGAGAACATTTTTACGTTCCTTTAAAAATGTTTTCTTTCTCATCCTCAGCGTGAAATCCGTCACATTAACAAGCTCGTCATAAAAAAAAGAAAAAGCCACAAAATCAGTCAGAACGAAAATCACTCTAGCCATGTTCTTAATCCAGAATGTTCGACATAAAGAACACTAAGATGCTTCGAACCCCATAGAAGGCTAAAAACCGCGGGGGCGTCATTAAAAGAAGCCGCGCACGTGCGAGGGGATGCTTTCGGAATGCCGCTCGTAAGGTAATTAAGTGTTTGATATTGGGGGGTGAAACACATTTCCCTCCCACCTTCTTAACTCCAGGAACGCCATACACCTGGCTTGCCTCTTTCTTGCAAGTCATTAGTGGCGGAGGTTGAAGGACATTTTCAATGCAGGTCAAACGCTAATGTCGCTCTGTCCCGAGAAATATTTTGTTGTTTAACGATTACATCTTTTTTTGTTCACTTTCTTCTTAAAAGGCGATTGGGTCGTCAAAAAAGTGCACCCTGGGAGGTTTACTGCCATTCCGTGACCCAAGGGTCCACCCGCTATTGTGGTGACCGGATTTCTGGCAAAAGAACAGCCATCGGTTGAGTTTTGTTATTAATATTGTTATTATTTTACAATTTTTTCCCCACTTGACGTCTTTAAAAAGATAGACGGACGTATACGCTTTCGGGAGACATGACGTTTTCATTCAAATTTGATTTGATATGGAGTATTCTTCGAGCTGTCAGTGAAACTTGTTCGCCCTGAGGCCCCTCAGAAAAAGTAACTCTGAAGATGGATGCGGCTCTAATAACAATAAGAAGGGCTCTGTTGGAATTTCAAACTCATCTGTTACCGATCTTCAGGTCTGCAGTCGGATTCTAATGTCTTAGAATCCGACTTTGCTTAGAATGCTTTATAAAGGGAAATGACATACAATGGCTTGTTCGATCACCTTGAACATGAATCCTGGTACCTTATGCGTAAGACCTTTGCACATTTTATAGGATTATACCAATCATCCAGCAAAGGGAGGATATATATATATATATATCCAAGATTTTTTTTTTTATTATTCCTGAGGAAATTAAAAATTATCTCTCATTTGAGAATTTTTGGCATCTCTCATATGAGAATTTTTGGCAAGGTGGCAATCTGGTATTCGTGGGGTGTTATGCACACGTTTCTCGCTGGGTGTGGAAAGGAATCGTCAAAGTTAAGTCTTAAGGTTTCGAACACTCGTCGGTATTTGGATTAATATTTTCGATATTTACACCGTTCTAGATGTAAGATTGATATAAAAAGAGGGAAAAATAGAAAAGGTATGGTTTGTTGCAAATCGATTCGTCAGTCATCAATCAATTAATCAATATATATATATATATATATATATATATATATATATATATATATATATATATATATACATACATACACACACAAATATATATATATATATGTGTGTGTATAGGAAGAGGGAAGGGGGAGAGCGATTGATAGAGATTGATAGATATATAGGTAGATAGAGATATCGAAGGAGTAGTGAAAAGCGGAGTAGAAAATAGAATTATTCACCGAGTTATATCAGTTTTTCTGAAACAAAGCTTCTTCATCTTCTACAGCAGATGCTTAAGTATACAATTTAGTATTCAAGAGAGCTACTTTTATTGAGTTTTATACTGCATTTTTGTTCTTATAGCGTTACGCCAGTGAGAAAGAGAAGGAATTTGTGTCTTTCACTGTTTTTACCTGACTGGGGATTTTAGAGAAATTTATTTAAATAGCTCTTGAAATCCAAGAAGAGGATCAAATAAAACCTACATTAATTCTTATCTAGCGTTGCGATTTAAAAAAAAAATATTACTTTTGTTTAAAGTTATCTCCTCACCGTTTTTTTCTTTCATGACTGGGTCATTTATCTTTCTTTTTCTATTCAAACAAATCACGAATCCGCCCTAAACATTAGCATATAATACGATGGTTTGATAAACTCTACTGACCAAATATATGTTATCTTATTGCATTAAATTACAACGGAAAACTAGAGAAAAGCTCTCAAAAAATCATCGCATACATGTGATGCAGTTAAGTTATGTGATCAAAATATTTCCTCAAAATGTTATCGAATCATCGAGTCTTTGATTGCAAACAAAATCGACACCCTCCTTTGTTCAACGAAATTCGTGAAAAGTGGTGCAAGAACTGGTATTTCTGGCATTATTAAAAGGAAGAAAAGGTGTAGTTAGTTGTTTGATAAGATCAAGGATCAACAGGTTTACATTATCATTAAAGCAAAAGGGTACAAATATGATTACGCAGTTCCGCTCATGCGGTTTTAAGATTATGTAATTTAGAGTCACGTTTCAATTAATTTTCAAAATGCGTTCGGGAACCAGTGATTTTCGGCATAATCTCGTGTGATGAAATTTCCTATTTATGATAAAAGTCTCAATCATAGTAATTTTCAATAAACTCTAATTAAACTAGCAATTTGTGTTATTCATAATTTTTTAGAAAGCATTTTACGCTAAGTCCGTGCATTGAATTTTCTTTTTTTTTTTCTCCTCTCTTTAAAAGTTCATATTTCTTCCGTAGATGTCTTTGAAATTTCATTTTAAAAGGGTAAAAATAAACTTCATTATGCAAGTCGAAAATAAGGTAATGTTGGATGATATCAAGGATTTAATTATGGAAATTTACCTTTACGTAGAAATTAACATAAGATATTATTTACGTAGAAATTGACATTATATAATCATATCCGTAAGATAATTTATTTAAAAATGAATCATTATTAATTAATTATATTTATGTATAAATATACTTAATTATATTTATGTATAAATATTTATGTATAAATATAGTAAAATGCAAATACGGGCCAAAAATGTAAAAGTAGGCATCTTTGCAGTTACCGTTTGATCATGAAATAAAAACTAGACTTTTCAATGTACCCAATGGAGAGATAATTCCGCTCATGGATTTGAATCATCATTAGCGTACGCATCGGCTACGGGCCTTTAAGAAGTCCTTATTGGTGGTGATACTTGATCCATGGTTGCTCGGTACACCATGGTTGCTCTGGAGACACCTGTTTTCCCTCATAATCAGTGTTGAAATAATCAGCGAAATTTGACATGTATCGGTTAAAGAGAATATATATGTTGCATGAAGGAATGTTTTTGCATCTAGGATAAAGCATTACCGTTCGAATTTTGAAATAAAATGAATACCGACGTTTGTTCACAATATCTGGAAGCAAGCCTAATTTTTTTTTTCCCAAATTGTTTTACTCCTTAGCACATTTTTAAATTTATCTCTTTCCATTGTGTCAGCGGAGAGAGATTTAAGTGTCTTAAAAAAAGTAATGACTTCATCACTCTACAGCTGGGAAGACTGCGTGTATCAATTATGTCAACTGCTCCATTGGCTGGGTAAACGACTCAGAAAATCTCTTAGAAAATTAGCAAAAAATTTTCTAAAAGATTGGTATTGTATACGTCTAGAAGTATATGCAAGGTTGCTTGTCAGATGTTTCCAAAGTGAATAATAAACGTACTTCTCTTTTTTTTTTCAATTTTTTTTAATAGTTCATTACCTGTACATTGTAGTTCATACTTGCACATTTGCAGTCGATTCCGGTTAATCGGACCACACCGGGACGCGATCATTTTGGTCCTAATAACCGGCTGGTCCGATTACACGAACATGCCCTATTAGGCTTATGCAATAGGATTTGTTTCGGTTCTGTTGGATTCGGTCCGAATAATAAGCGGTTGGTCCGATTAACCAGTGGTCCAATTAACCGGATTCGACTGTAGTTCATATTTGTATATAACTGTCATAAGGTAATTATAAATAAATTTTTTAAAGTACTGTCTAATTTTTTTAAATCGATATAATTTTTTTTAAAAACTAGTTATTGAAAATTTAAAAAAAAAATTCACTTAAACACTTTTATGTACTTCTAGAAATTTCATACCTCTTTAAAGGACCCCAGTGATTAATGACCCTCTTTCAGCTCTGTGAGGCCTTGCCCCCTCTTATCCTTCAAAACTGACAAATCGATAGTCCCATCAGGTAGTTCTACCCGAAATAAACATTCTGTTTTGATTTTTCTCGAAATACCTCCCGAAATCCATTCTCCAATCAATACGTCCCCTCACTCTCTCCCTCTGCCAGTCCCATGCTGGCTCCACAGGTGCGAAGGAACTGCATTGTCTTCACTTAACTTCACGCTCGTCAGTCCCCATCAACCTTCCCGGGTTCCTTCCATTCACAAGATTGCATCCCAAAAAAGCCGGTAAGCGCCAAACTGATGTATCGGCTGTCCTAATGTAATTAGATCGTAACAATGATTGCAAGCCCTGCGGCGGAATTAAGATGTATTAGTTTCTTTTTCTCAATGTTTGACCACAATCGGACTGTTCCCGACTCAGATCCGGTTCCAATGCGGGCGCAGTCAATAGCCCCCTGCTATTTTGTGCCATTCTTTCCCAAAGCATCTGTCTCCCCCCATGACATAAGTTTTTAATTTTATTATTATTATATATATATTTTTTTCCTTTCCGTCGTTCCTTGCTTCAAAGACTCCCGATTTCTATTATGCAAGGATGTCAAAGTCTTGACTTTTTAAGCTCCACGTCGTTGCCACCGTTCAGCCTTGGATTTCTGCAAAAAAATTAGAAATAGATTGGAATGAAATAAGACACATGTGTTTGCGAGGTCTGTTGGAGGTAAAAAAGAAATGCTGTAGATATTGTTGCATCGCTTGCCTTAAATATTGAATTTTTTTTTTTCCTGCGTTTCTGCTGTGTGTTAAAATTTATTATGTAAAAGAAGCGTACGGTATTTCAATTTATTACCTGGATATAAATTAGACTTTGCATGTAATGCAAGGAAATTTCTTACTTTCTTGTAAATTTCTGTGTTTTAAACTTACAAATGCATTTGACTGTTTTAAATTTGAAAACTATTCCTGGAGACAAAACTTTGATTGTACGACGTTCTTGATTAGAATACTAACAGAGGATTATAAAGGGAAAAATCCTCATGAATTGAATTCTGTAGAATAATACTTATAATTTTCTCTTTCTTCTGCTTCTTGCGTATTTTCTTTTGCACGTTTCGTCCTTTCAGTAAGTTAAGTTTTCCTCTTCCTACTCATAATTAAATTATTTATTTTTAAGATATAGTCGTGTACTGTATACGTAACGATAGACGTTTTTTATTTTTTCTGGCAACTTAAATTATTCTGGTTTCTTAGAGCGAAAGATGACTTGCTCAGGTTTTTTTTATTATTGTATACGTTTATTTACTTCAATAATTTATATTAATTACCCTAATTGTCTTCTTGTTATTTTACTTTTTTATTTGTTGTTATAGTCATTATTCATTACTCATATCTATTAATTTTCGTTAATATTTTCTTATGTATAATTAATATTAAATACGGGCCATTATATAAGCATAACATATATGGTGAGAAAGAAATTTGTTATTTACCTGACTATTTAAAGTTCTGATAGTTTTTCTGGGGTCTCAGGAGGGGGGGGGGGAAGTAGGAGTTGAATTGTTTTGATGCAATTTTTTTATTATTATTTATTTAAATCATTTGATTTTCTATAGATGTTTTATCTCATCATTAAGGCTTCTGTGTGCTAAACCTACTGTTTCGTTCGACTCGATGTTAGCCTATGGAGAAAGTGTGTCTACTATTGACAGCTTTATAAATGCTGATAATACAATAAAAATAGTATTTTCAGATAGCTGGAACTTTTCTGCACCTCCCAACAAGAAACCTTTTATAAATTTCGTCCACAAAAGAAATTATTTTGCATTTTTTTTTAAACGAAAAATGTCCCGAGGTGTACAATTTCTTTCTCTATAACGGAGCACAATTTTTTTAAAAAGTCGGCAATCCTTGGGCAAATTATCTCCATAGGTTAACATTGAGGTGAGCGAATTCAATATGGTTAGTACACAGCAGCCTTAACGAATATCTGCCAATACTGGCCACTGAACCATGGTCTCGGCTCCTCTGGGACGCAAACAACTGAGTTATCCCGTCTAAGTTCGGACCTGTCATTTTTGGAGTCATTCCGTTGGACGTTTTCTTAGATGTCTCCAAGAGGGGTAAAATCGAATTTTCCCAACAGGGGAAAATTCGATTTTTGTTAATAAGCTATAGTACAGTAGCGTGCATTTCACGTCTAAAACCGGTACGTGGATTCGTCCAAGGCACGTCGAATACGATACTTTGCCATCACGTCTGATGTGTCTCGTCGATCGACCTTGCATTCGGCATTGATAAACAAGGCTGTATTACTTGCTTTTGGCACCGACTCTAGACGTGCAGAAATGGTGTAGAGCGTTAGTCCGGGACGTGCATGCATTTTTAAAGGGTAGAGCATAGACGAGCAGAAATGTTGCCGAATACGTATTTTTGACGAGATTTAGACAAGTAAAAACGTTGCAGAGGGGGAATGGAGCGTAACAGAACCATCTCAAGACGTTCGGAATACGTTAGGAAAGGTGTAAGTCTTATGGCGTGTTTGTATAGAATTCGTCAGCTTCAACATTATTGATATTGAAATATGTTTAACCAATCACAAAACTCCAAAAGATTACTAGCCACAAAATTTTTAAGGCCTGTGATTGGTTGAAAATATGTTAATACGAGTAACGCTGACGGATTCTATGTGAAGAGGCCCTTAATCGTTTTCTGGAGTCTAGTGAGGACTTTTTTAAACTGTCGGATACTTAATGTACTGCATGGGTACATGCTGCAATTAACGTTGGATGCTGTCGATTTGCCATAATTTTTCTTTTTATGCATATGCTCGTCATCGTTGTTATTATCATAAACTCATTTTCAGAGGATTTCACGCTCAGATTTTTAACAATATTTCATTTTCTTGTGAGCTCTCCAAAGATTTCAAAACTATGAGGTATTACTGCGAGAGAAAAACCTTATTTTATCTATATGGCAGAGAGAAACTGAGTATAGTATATAATTAATAAATTATGATATGAATCAACCGTGTTTTAAACATTTTGTTTTAAGCAATGTTACTAATTTGTAGTAGGCCAACTGAATTTTATTTACTTATGTTGTATTCTTAGATCTATCTATTCCCAGTACCAAAGACACATAGCGGATCACGTGCCTTAAAGTTTGTTAACTGAGCATAGTATATCCTTTATGAATTATGATATGAATTAGCCGTGTTTTAAACATTTTGTTTTAAGTAGTGCTATATATTTGTAGCAAGCCAACTGAACTTTACTTACTTATGTAGTTCTCCTAGAACTATCTATTCCCAGTACCAAATACACATAGCAGTGCACTTGCCTTAAAGTTTGTTAAAAGAGCATAGTAAATACTTTATAAATTATGATATGAATCAACCGTGTTTTAAACATTTTGTTTTAAGCAGTGCTATATATTTGTAGTAAGCCAACTGAACTTTATTTATGTAGTTCTCCTAGAACTATATATTCCCAGTACCAAAGACACATAGCGGTGCACTTGCCTTAAAGTTTGTTAACTGAGCATAGTATATGCTTTATAAATTATGATACGAATCAACCATGTTGTAAACATTTTGTTTTAAGCGATCTACAAATTTGTAGTGGGCTATTTATTTACGTAGTGCTCCTAGAACTATCTATTCCCAGTACCAAAGACACATAGCGGTGCACTTGCTTTAAAGTTTCTTAACTGAACATAGTATATACTTTACAAATTATGATATGAATCAACCGTTTGTAAGCAGTGTTACATATTTGTAGTAAGCCAACTGAACTTTACTTACTTATGTAGTCCTCCTAGAACTATCTATTGTCAGTACCAAACACACATAACGGTGCACTTGCCTTAACTTTTGTTAACTGAGCATAGTATATACTTTATAAATTAATGATATGAATCAACCGTGTTGTAAACATTTTGTTTCAAGCATTGCTACAAATTTGTAGTGGGCTAACTGAACTTTATTTACTTACGTAGTTCTCCTAGAACTATCTATTCCCAGTACCAAACACACATAACGGTGCACTTGCCTTAACTTTTGTTAACTGAGCATAGTATATAATTTATAAATTAATGATATGAATCAACCGTGTTGTAAACATTTTGTTTCAAGCATTGCTACAAATTTGTAGTGGGCTAACTGAACTTATTTACTTACGTAGTTCTAGAACTATCTATTCCCAGTACCAAACACACATAACGGTGCACTTGCCTTAACGTTTGTTTCTCCGTAAACCACTTACGTGCGTCGCGAAGAACAAAAACATATACATATCCCCAAGAACATTCCATCTCGCCCTCCCCCTAAAAACACGCTAATTCACTTGAAGAAGATAGAATATACAATGTTAAAAAATTCGCTAAAGACGCATGCTAATACCGTTAAAAAAAGCATCAAGTCAAGCACAGGGAGGAAAGGAAAAAAAAAACTGGTGTATTTTATCCCCTTTGCCGGCGAAGGTAATTGAGAGAAGCGTTAAAAAACAACGTAAAAAAGTGCTGACATTTTTTTTTTCACTCGCTCTCCGATCGGCCACTTTCTCCGCCCCTACTCAATAACGCAGTCGTCAAGAAATATATATTTTTTTTCGGCGGCTATTTTATTCCCCAGTCATCAATAGTGTTCTGAATAATTGAAGGGGAAACAATAAACGCAGTGGCATTTTTTTCCCTTCTTCTTTCCCCCTCTCTCTCTCTGGAATTTCTTTCCCTCTTTGTTTTTTTCCCCTTTTCTGTAATCCCTCGGCCCGTTGAAGTGATTTTTATTTTGTGTTTTTATTATTGATCGTCGAATGCCTGTCATAGCCATAGGAAAAAAAAATGAAAAAAAAAATCGTCTGTGTGACTTAGTGCCGTTGTTCACTTTCTTAACATTACGAAG
>OU015496.1:98531508-98561508 GCA_907164885.2 Dolomedes plantarius
TTCATGAACCAGGTAATTTGTCTCTAGTTTCTGTTTTTTTATTTATGAATACAAATAAATTGTATGATCATTATATTTTCTGCCCCATTTTCCTTGTTTTATAACATAAATTAGTCGTATCTGAGCTATTATAACTTTAACAAATTAATTTGTAAGATTTCTGGTTAAAGATTAAAAATAAATTTTATAATAAAAGGGTCAATGGGTATCGATCCTATTAAACAAATCTGTAGTTGCTTTGTTCACAGCATATTAAACTGTGAAGAGAAGCAAATTAAAAGTAACCGTAATTATATTCATTTTCTTTCGTTTAAAACTTAATCTTTAAACAAAATTCTTATAATGTTGTTCTAATTTTATACTGTTGTCAAACCTAGGTTGCCTTATATCACTTGTACCAACTTCAGTTTAGAATTTTAACGAACGTATAAATACTTTTCGGGGGGGGGGGGATGTCTAGTCAACGATAGCTAACAAGTTTCGGATTTGAAGCAGTTTATTATTGATAAAATATTTTAATTAATATTCTACAGGAGTACAATAAGACATTCAAGAATTAGTTGTAGCATATTTTTTAACGTCTTTACACACTCTGTGAGAGGTCTGTATGTGGTGTTCACGTCCATTCGAAAATTAAAAATACCTTTTTATACCGAAGGTCTTGTTTACACCCCCCCCCCCCTCCCATTCTGCATCTTGAGGAAGCTTTTTCGACGCCTCTGCCACTTATTGATAATTCTCTCTCCTCTCGTCCTATCTCGAGCAACTTCTCACGTGTTAAAGTAAACACTGGCGTTAAGTCGAGTGTGCAACCCATTGCCGGTGTTTATCATCGGTATGGATCTTGCTTGTTGATCTTCATGCAAACTCGCGCCTCTCCCCGAACCCGTTTCCTAGCTAGCGAGAGCGCGCAATTAAATTTCACTTTGTTCCTCTGCCCTTCTCTTCAGAGTCGGTCTCCTGACAATGGCAAACTTTCTCTTTGTCCTCTTTTCCCATTCAACCCTTTTTTCTGAGCGGAAACTGCTACTAGGTATACATCCTTGATCGCCCGCGATCGCCACTTAGTGGACGCGATGGACCGTGGCCGTCACGTGATGATGGTGTCGAAGGTTACTGGGTTTTGCTGGCGCGCGTAGCAACATCCTCAGCAATTCCCCCCATCCCTCCCCGCGAAATGAGTCATGCGCTGATGACAGTGTCTCCCCCCCTCGTATTGGTGGTTCGATTTTGCGAGCGATTAGTTGGAAATGTATTGTGAACAGGGGTGGATCGCCAGTGCGGATTTCCTACGCAAGCGTTGGGTTTTTTAACGAAGGAGTCGCAGAAAGAGGATGCGAAAGAATGGTGGATGATGCATCACACAGCATTGGATTTCGCAGTCGGTGAAAGTGGAGGTAAGTTGACGGCTTTGGCGTCCTGTGTTTTTTACATGTGCTGTGCACCCTTGAAATGTGTTTTTTTGTGTCGACTATGGATAGCTAGTTTGCCGACTGATGTGCAAGACGATTGATCGTTGTGTCTGAGTCTGAATCCCTGCTCCCTTAGACTCGTTTAGGTACTGTGTTGATTTCACAAAATAACTCCACCTGTGGGCAGTTTGTCAAATCAACAAAGCCCATGCCTCGTGCCGATAGTTTGAAAGTGTTTAGATGTAGATAAGATTCGTTTCATGAAGGTCAAGTAAATCCACGTGACTCTGGAAAGCAAATCGTGATCCGTAGGCTAGGTGTTTGTTGACACACGTGGCCTGCATTTTAGGATATTCTCCTTAGGTATTTCTGAATACTTAAAATACTTATTTCGTCTTTTTAGGGAACACAAAAACAGTACCGGTCAATTTAATTAACATCTCGACTGAAAATATACTTAAGAGTTGTGGTTTTATTCATTTCCTGTCAAGCTTAATTATAACTACTATCGATCTCTTTTGTCAACAAGGAAATACTAAAAATAATGTGAGTAATGTTATCCAGACATGGGTTTATTTCCCTTATGGAGCGCAGAATAGACTTCACGAGAAGAAATGTTTTTGTTAAAATAACTTGGCTCTTTAAAAAAATATTTGTTTTCTTTTGATTATTACTTGAATGGATTATAGAACTATACTGAGCAAATAATTATGTATTTTTCTATTTCTGAGTATTAGCGTGAATTTGATATGAATACTGTCATTTCTACTTGGAAACTTTTTTTCTCACAGATTAATTTTTTTTAAGTGATCTGTGTGTTAATGGCAGCATGTAATTTATCCTCGGAACTGTATAGCATTATTTTTATCCACCTTTTTTTTTTTCTCTTCGTTTTCGGTTATTTTAAAACCTCTATGATGACTGTAATACTTCAGTACAATTTTTTATGTAAAGAAGGGTTATGTCGTTTTTCGGATTCTATAACCTTCTATGTGTTTCCAAACTTCCGGTATTCTCTAACTGTGGCCGGGTGATTGTCGAATGGCTAGAGCGGTAGTACTGGGTCCCAGATCCCGTTGGTTCGATTCCCACTGCTTGCATGAAGTAGCCGCTCAGAATCAGCTTTAAACCGTAAGTCCCGGTCTAAATAGTCCATGTATAGCGAAAGTTGACCACAGTACTCTCACCCAACTGAACTGTCGAACTATGTGTGTACCAATGGTGGCTCCAGTCCAAAGATTTGGGGGGGGGGGGAGTCGGCTCTTAGGGTTATATATATATATATATATATATATAAAAGAAATAAACATTCTCTCATTTTAAATTTAAAGTCATTTAGTATTAGGTCTACGATTATCTAATTTTAGGCTATGAAAAAAAAATACGCCAGGCTTTTTTTTTTTTTTTTTTTGTTTTTTTTTGGTAGGGTGGGGGGTGGGGCAATTGCCCTTACTGCTCCTCCCTTTTAGGCGCCGTTGGTGTGTACACGGGGTTTTTATCTTATAGATGAAATATTTGTTCAAAAGTATTTATGAATTACGTTAATAATGGGTAAACTTTGTCAAGACGTTGGCATGGGAGGGTCAAATTATTTTTGAAACGTAAAATTTGGGCCTTTGCAACCCATTTTATGTTGCTATTAAATTTAAAATCTAGTGACTTTCTTATTATATATTCTGTTAAGGTGTTATTCTGAAAAAATAATATTTTAACACACACTTCTGAATTAGTGAGAAAGAAATATGGTGCTGTCTTATCGCAAATTCATATTCATAATTAAACAATGTTTTCTTACGATCATCCATCTCTCGGTAATTACTCTTATTTTTCATTACAAATTCGCCACACAGAAGAAAAATTTGGAATTGAGTGGAGATAATCTTTAAACAACCATAATCAATCTGATGATTGAGCTGTCAGTGATAATCTGTAATCAGCCCTTGAATCTAAGTAAAATTTATGCAATTTTGCGTAATTTGGATCCTGTGCTGTGGATGTGCATAAGCCGTTTAGAGCTGATTACTTACGAGTGTACCTGTTTACTCGTTTATCTTTAGTTTTTAAGTGCAGTAGCGCGTAAAGGACGAGATACCCAATAAACCTGGAGTTGTTGTTTTTTTACGTAAAACCAATGAACTTTGAAATGATTTTACCAATGAACTTTGAAAAGTCTCTTTTCCATGCATAGTAGTCAATACATAGCAGAAAGATTAACCTGAAATTGTATGCTATTCAATTAAATATAAAATCTTTTCCATCACTCTACAAATAATTAAATGGTACTATTAATACAAACTTGCTATTCTATGTCATTAGCTTGACTTCATAAATTTATAACCGAATGTTATCTCGTATCTATTAATAATTGAAAGTTCTTAACATTCCACAGGATCGTAATGAAAGCATATTATTAGTAGAATGAATCCTTCAACCCCGAGTATGATGTCATTTCATGCGCCTGCCTCAAATATTAATCTATAATGTCCTTTTGAGACTGGACCTATTCTGATGCATAATTCCAAGCTGTAATTATAACTTGCGACAAAGTTTCTTGGTTTCGTCTTATTACGATAAACTAATATATCGGTGAAGAATTATTTTTTTTTACCACATTTTTTGTATAATTTCTTGACCGTGCCTCTCCCTCATTTTTGTTTTCAAATTTCCACTTATTTTAAATAAGCATAAAATGTAACGTCTCTGATTTGTAGAGTTTTCTTTACTGTAATAAGAGCAAAGTAGATTATGCTGGATTGCTTCCCAGACATTGTTGTGGAGCAAATATGTTGTGTTATCGTAACGCTGCATTTTATTGTCTCATTTAATCGTAACTTGTATAACGACTCTTATAAATCTCTCAATAATTGACTGCAATGCCTATCCTATGACCCATATTATTTTGTTTTAAAACACTAGAAATTTTATAATAGGTGTTAATTTAATTTTTAATTTTTTTCAATACATCTGATTTTTAAAAAAAATATTTTTTAGTTCTATCAATATAGTTTAAAACACTTTAATTATTGAATTAAAAAGAAAAATTTTAACAACTTTTTCTCATCGGCTATAGTGGATTATTTTTGGGCGCATTCGCTTACACTTTAAATTGCAGATTACACCAATTTTGTTATATTTTTAGATAAAAAATGATTTGGAAAGGGCAGTGAAACTTTGTTAGGGAATCGTGATCTTTAGTTTCAGGAGAGCCGAATAATGTACTATCACTCTCTCACTCTTATGTATATGCTTGCAGTCGCACTATGTCACTGTCTTTAGGATAGGGTTATTCTTATAATTACTTCCACCATTTCTTGATCCATGTTTTCTGCTTATTTTAAACGTAATGTTTCGTCACACTTGTTACGAGAATTCACTTTTTATATTATTTAAACATACTATTTAAACAAGTCATCCAAATGCGGTCGATTATTGTTATTTTGCATTTTTATTTAAGATTTTTATGTGGTATATGTTAATGGATAGTATTTGCCAATTATCTTGTTAATCGTTTGTGATCACGAGAATTTCATATTTTTAGTTAAATTCATAATTTGCTGCAACTGAGTAAAAAATTGTTTTATGTAATTGAAAAATAGGAATCCATGATTATCAAATATTTCTGAAATAAATATATTTGATTTAAACTTAATTTTTACTACATAAAAGAATATATTTATGTTTTCTTTGAATTAATAGGATCATTAAAGTATTATATAACAATAAAGACTAGACATATCTAGAAATTATTTAAAAATAGATCAAGTAATTTATTTAGTTATTTGTCTTATTAATAACAATTTTATATCTGATAAAAGTTTTTTTCATATCAAGGAGATCAATAGCGTTCGTTCGCTCTATAGCACACACACACACACATATATATATGTATGTATGTGTATATATATATATATATATATATATATATATATATATATATATATATATATACATATATATGTATATATATATATACACATATATATGTATAAATATATATATATATACATATATATGTATTGTCATATTTATATATACATATATATGTATGTATATATATATATATATATATATATATATATATATATATATATATATATATATTAATTAAATTCAATATTCATTAAATATCTTTAAAACATACACGCTCATTTCTTTCTATATACTGTTAATTAACTCTGTAAACACACTAATATTTGAAATCGAAGGCTGCAGATTTTGCCCTAGTGATATATAGATAGTAATAAATGATGTTAATAAAACTGACGGAAACTAATTTAGATTATTGCAGGGCTAAAATCTTACTCAAGCTAAAAGCTCCTTGAAATCAATAAATATAAATTAGCAAAGACTCGGAAATTCCTTTTCAATTCCTTATCTCTCTCAACGTAGGATTTCCACATTGTTAAAATCAATTTATTTTTCCCCCCTTATCAAATAATATCTTACTTTTTTCTCACTGTACCTGAATTCCTTCCAGTTATTTCATTCATTAACTTCCTCCGATTCAATTCCAGCCCTGTTTTTACGAGGGAAAATTTATTGAGGAACAGGGATAGAATATCCCCCCATACGAAACTTGCACAAAAGAAAAATAAAACAAGTATGTTCAATAATGACGTGGCCCCCCCCACTCGTCGGATCTCTATACTTATTGATCCCGAAGCGAAGCTCTTACCTTGTCTCTCAGTTGTGAAAAAAGTCTTTAATACTCATCTAAAACTACTTATGCATCTCCCGAGGGTCATAATTAGTTCTTTAACCATACCCCCTGCTATACCAAAAAAAAAAAAAAAAAAAGTAAGCCCGAAAAAAAAAAAAAACTGCGAAAAGTTAAAAAAAAAAAAGTTGTCTGGGGGAAAAAGCAACAACTATTAATGACAAGCAACGGAGCGTTCAACACAAAGAAGAGTGATATTTTGTAATGCATCACTTCCTACTGGAGTACGCTTTACAAAGTGGCTCCTATGTCCGAATGTGGATTAATACTTATACTTAATATCCAATATCTATGAAATGAACGGAGAAGTTGAAAAAAAAAAGATGATAATTTTTTTTCAAACAAAAAATTTCACTCTCGGGCGATTTCTCATCTCGTTTGTTAGACTGAAGTCATAATCTTGGCTTTTTCCTTGGGTGAATGGTTTTTAAAACAGTGGAAGGATTTTCCCCCCTTTTGATATAAAAAAAATTGCAAAAACACACTGAGGGGTCTTTTTGTGTGTAATAATTTAATTCGCGAATAATCCTTTCAAATTGTCTCCTTTTTTATACGGCTGGCTGATTTTTTGATTTATTATGGAGATTTGAAATCGAGTAATTTAAGACGCTTTGATTATTCTGTACTCGCCTGCTAAATGAATTTCTGATCTTTTGAAGAATTATATATTTTATTTTTCATTGCGAGAAAATAGGAGATTTTGGGGGTTTCAAAAAAAACATATTTGAAAATTCAAAGCTATAATTAAAAATATCTATAAAACGTATCTTTTAATGCTATGTTTACCTTTCATATATAGGTGGATTTGACGTATTTGATTTAAAGAGAAAATGGATACGTTATTTGGCTTTTTTAAAATGGTGTTGTCATATGCTTCTGTTACAATCCCAATGTGCCAAAAAAATAACAAGGATTTATATTTAATTTTGGTATAATATTAACTACATACCAGATCGTTACAAAATGCATTTCACGTAGACTACAAAAATTGAATTCACTTCACATGCTCGCATAAGAAAGCATTTTCCTCGGATCAACCCTATACTTTATTTATAGTATGAAGTTCCGGATAGTGCTTTTGTTTTTCTGGTACTGAGAATTAAACTCCTACGTAAGCTTTTAAATAGTAAATTCACTCTATTTTAAATGGAAAGGCAAGCATCATTATAACGATAACAATCACACATTTAAAATAAATCACATAAGTGCTAGAAACGTTCAAAAAACAAATTAAAGATCTGACTATTAGTCTGAGATCTTAACCCATGGGTTCTGACGAATGTCTAACGCCGCCGAGTTCGAAAAAGAAAACTGGCTGGCTGGCGTGATGTAATAGTTGGATCTGTCCTAACATGTGGTCAGTTGCCACCACATGTTCATTTATACATTATAAATTTTACTAAGATTTTATAGGACTGAACTGTAATTATACGGTATTGGTTCTAATATTATAGGCTTTTCTTTTACCTTATTTCTCGTTGGGGTGTTGTATTTTTGCCTCAAGCCAAACTTCACGAAACATCTGTTGAGCTGCATTTACGTTTTAGGGCGTTATTAAGCAAAGTTTTATGTTTTCAAAATACTAGCCTGGTGGGGTTTAGTTCTATAATCATTACCTTATTACTTTGCATACAGATAGTTTAGGTTTTCTTTAAAGTTTTAACCCTTTAAAAAATTCACAATTTTGGGAAAAATTTATTTAATAATGTAAATTAATTTTATTAAGTAGTAAAACCTCTTTAAAAAAATAAAAGACATTTTATGCGAATAATATTTACTCTGTTACTACAATATTTAATTACGTAACTAATATGTTCTTTCTTAAGGTATTATTAGAAATATTATTGGTATATTAGCGAGTTATCATTCAGTTTTCGTGATTAGTTGTTTTTGTGTATTCGATTTAGGGTATTTCATTAGAAAAATCCTTCGTTATATGAGTATTATTTGCATTTTTTTTTGTTTTTAATGATTCAGAATAAAATTTGACATTCTAACAATAGTGTTGTTTATCATTGACGTATAAAAGTAAAATGAAAAGAATTGATAACGAGTTAACATAAATTCCAGTTTATTCAGCAAAAATATTATAAAAATTTTACTTACAAACTGTCCCATGTATAAATTTTTCTTGATTTTAAGTAGCTCCAAATGACATCACTACAGTGCCTAATTAATAATGTCATCTTGTTGCTGTTGCTTATGGAAGTATTCCAGACCAGGTTCATATAGGCTTGCGGGCACCCCCAGGGGTGACATCTAGGGGGGATCGCACCTTCTCCCACCCTCTGTGACATCATAGGAATTTTCGGTCTACTTATTTAACGGGCCCATAACCGTCCTAGGCACGAAGGCATTTAATGACACTTGTCGGGATTTGATTGGAGCACACTCATTACCGAGAGCCAACGCGCTACCACTAGTCTACCTCTGGCCCACATGAAATATAATGGTACAAAGAGGATCATTGTCAAGCTAGCAGCAGAAATATTCAGAGAGCAGATAAAGTGTATAATTGTCTTGAGGATAAAAAGAAAAAATCTTTCAGACCTAAATTCGTGACATTGTCGAATATTTTATTTAAAGATTTCAATCACGTTCCTTTTCAAGTTATGACTAGCATTATTTTCTTCTACATTAATTCTAATTTTATAGGTAGCCTTATTAGCCGTTTTCCTTCTAGTTTCTATTTGGGAAACACAAAACTGAGAAAATTTTATTTATAAAATTTGTCCGGGTATGTTTAGATTTCAGGATGCAATACACTTGAAATATAAGACTGGAAAGTTATAAAAGTGAAATGTCTTCCTTAAGTAGAAACGACCGATACGGATGAAATAAAGCATATTGAGTTTTACTAAGATAAATTTAAAAAGAGAGAACATAAGTTTAAAAAAGAGAGCCTCAAACATCATAAATTGAAGCCAACGCGGCATCCACATTGTGGCATGCAAGAATCTTTATATAACTGTTTGCGAGGTTTTGTTTTTTATATCGATGAGACTAGAACAATTAAATTAAGGAACAGGGGAAAGGCTTGCTTATTGTTTTCCGAAAACAGTCACAGTTCTTGGACGAAACAAAAAATGTTCACATTAGCAGCTGTATGCTTTGAATACGAAATAAAAATGAAAATTTCGGGTACAAAAGTAATTTTTTTTTAAAACGTCATAAACAAAACTTAAGAATGTTGATAACAATACAAACATAATCACTGTTTATTGTTTAAAGTGCTGTCAGGAGGGTTTTTTATTTCAGATATAGTATTACAAAGGACCCTTTAATTATAGAATATCTGTATAACAAGGTGGGCATTTTCATTACGGGGTGTCGCCAGTCGAAATGACAATCATTAACCTGGATTTAGAAGTCGAAGCAGACGATTCATTTAATCCAATAACTTTCCATTGCCGAACTCAAACGCGGGAATGAAAAAAAAAATTCTTGGCGTGTTCTTCTCCGCGAGTGAACTCATTGTTTCACACAATCTGTCCGTGACAGAGAAGGGTGACTCCACGAGCTTTTGTTTTTTGGCGCCCTTTTATCTCAACTTTCGTTAAGAATGGTTTTTCTTTTCTTTAATGGTTTGTTTGTTGCGATTCTAGTTTTGCAAACTCGGTTCTGACCCAATTTTTTTGCTCGAAATTCGTGAGAGGCTGGGTGTACATTTTTTAGAAGGGAATCCTTTTCGTTAATGGTTTCATTTTTCATATTTCACGCGTTACGACCAGCTTTTCGAGTTATCTCTAGATGCTTTGAAATGTCCCTCCAGTGTTTCATTGAAATGCAAAGAATCAATTTAAATCCTTATATATGTGAAAAAAAAATTATGAGGCAGTTTGCGGAAGTGCATTCTAATATTTGTTGCTTCATTACAAAATTCGGTATCTAATTTGGACTCTTAAAATCTTCAGTAATCAGTCATCAATAATATATGCAATTATACCGAAAAAGAAAATCGGTATTTGAGGACTCTTTTCAGGTAAGGAAATGATTTCCTAATTAGGTATAGCAAGGAGCAGTTTTTATTAATATGAGCGAAACTATAAAATGATAGCAAAATTGAAAACTTAAAAAAAAATGCTTTTATCCAATTTCGAGCTGCCATGGAACTACATTTTGCCCTCATTTTGGGCGCTACATGTAGCTGATAAGTACGCTGGATCTTAAAAATTTGTAAAGTGGAATTTTCCTAAATTTTCAGTGGTAAGTGACAGAGTTTCAGCCAATAGTGGAGAGATTAAAGCATCTACCGCGTATTGTTGGCCAAAATTTAGTTATAGTTCGAAGAGGATAAAATTTTATAGCACTCACCCTGAGCTTGACGGACCGGAATTAGTCAACTGTAAATATTTAGAGGAGTTCTGTTTTAGTAATTTTGCTGTATTTTTCTTTAATTCTTTTCCACTATCGGCAGGCCATGCTAAGCAGCCCATAATGAGGGTGAAACCCTTGTCCATGGCTGCTGTGTGCTGCGGAGATGACTATCGTAACATGAGTGACTTTTCTTACAGGGTGGGTTCCCTCTAATTTCAACATAACCGATATATAAATGAACTAAAAAAGTTGAACTTTTATTCAGTCACATTAAGGAGACATAAAAAAATATTTAAAATTTTACAAAATCCTAAATGGTACTTCGAGCCTGCTTATATTTTCCCTACTCATTAGGCAGCCATTGCTGTGATTAATTGATTCACGAAGATTGATGTTCTAATTATAAAAGAAGTGTATGTTATTAATTTGTAATATTTTATAAAATGGGACATGGATACATGAAGGATGTAATTACAGCTTCTGTTAATTGTGCGCCATTCTTTATGTACCATTTATTAAACTTTTTGTGAGTGATATTATTTATGAAAGAGTATTGTAGCAAATTATTTCTCCTTGAGCCAAATTTTCTTTTTTTTACCCCACGATCCCTTGTTTCATAATACAGTCGAACCCCGTTATAACGAACTTCAAGGGACCAAAGGTTTTGTTCGCTATATCCGAACCGTTAAGAAAAATGTTAAGAGTTCATAAAATGTATAACTCATTAGTTGCTATGTGTATTCAATAATAATGTATTGAAAAAATGATAAAAGCTATTAAAAATTATCCTTAATTGATGATTCACTGTTTTGATACTGAAGTAATTGGTAATCTTCTGCTGACGTGATGCCGATTTCAAAAACATTTTACGAATTTCTTTGTCCAATACATCAAATGACTCCAACACTCTTTCTTCCACTGTATGTGTAGACAAAAACTTATTAATTACAATCATCGCTGCTGTAGCACCTGAGATGGTTGGGATTTCGTCATTTATTTGCTCCTCTTCATCAGCATCAAGATTCAGAATCTTCGATTTCAGAATGATTCATTTTAATTTCTTCCACAATATCTTCATCAATCGGATTTTCACATGCAATGACTTCATCATCACATGTTTCGAACAACTGCATGTCACAATCTGAGAATGATGAAATTTTGTGCTTTTCTATCCACATCGCGATAGGTAAATCTTCACCATCTTCTTCTTCAACATTCGTTGTATCTTCAACAATATTAAAAACTTCAAAAATAAAAAAAAATTTCAGTAGTTAACTGAAAAAAAGGTTCGTTATAGCCCATCCTTAATATTGCAGAGGTTCGCTGTAAGAGGATAAATTAGCATTAAATACAATAGGAAAACGGCGGGACCAAAATTTTCGTTCGTTATATCCGGGAGTTCGTTACATACCGGGCTCGCTATAACGGGGTTCGACTGTATCTGTAAGATACTATAGCCTCTATATGAATTCTTTCCCATAAGTTTGTTTAGCGGGGATATTTTTACGTCAATTTTCATGTAGTCTCAAATACCATGTGAAACGGGTCAAAGGTGTATCACGAGTGCTATTAAACTATTATGGATGCCATCATGCCGTTTGTATGGGAAACAACTAAAATGCGATGAAAAGAGAAGCAAGGCTGACTGTAAAGGTACAAATTTATTGGAATCGCACGTGGCACTTCAGTCATTGCTACATTCGGCCCGAGCTGAACTATATTAAATAGATTGTGGGAGGAAATTTACTCTCGCGCACGTGTAGAAAGGCAGATCGCGTCTGAATTTTTTTAATTTATTAAATTCTTCATAACATCGTGCCTTCTTCCGGAAATGAAATGAGAAAAGTTATGCATAATTAAGGTCAGTGTCTGAACCTATCTAGTTCTGCGTGCTTTCTATACACTTTAAAGAACATTAAAATAGACGTATGGCCATGCAAATTGATGTCTAGCCTACAAGACGTGCTGTTAATGCTGTTTATTTTATTTCCTTATCAATGCCAACATCCCCTCCGTGCCAGAAAACAAGGCTTTTTTTTTTCGAGTAATAAAACTCTTTCTTTTTTCTGTCTTCCCATTCTACCCAATTTGAATGCTTGTATGTCCACTTTTTATATCATTCACTTTATTTTAAGTTTTGAGCGCAACTTTATACACCATTTTATTTTTTTTTCTCTGAATCTTTCTTACTTATGAATTACACTTATGCTTGTTTGGCCCTTAGTAGATCTTGCTCCAAAAATAAATCAAATCATTCAGTCAAATTTCCCATTCTGCTGTTTTAACAACATTTAAATTTAAAATGAAATTCAAATAAATTTAAATGACATTAGCTGCAGCTAAACAAGCGACAACACGGAATGAAATCACAGGAAATTATACACTAACTAAAGAACAGATTAAGAATTAAATTTAGAATTATTACATAAATATATGGCAAGAAAACTGGGAGAGAAGCAGTTTAGGAAGGAAAGTATTTGAGGTATTCCCTACAGTTTCTAAGAAAAGACAGTCGGCAGATTTCCTTGTTAATCAAGCAATAACTGAACATGGCTGTATAGGGGTCTATCAAAACAGAATTTTTGCTAAAACATATCTTTCTGAGTGTGGCAATATACAAAGTATAAAACACTGTATATACAATTGTAGCAAATGGGCTGAAGCACGAAAAAACTTTCCTTTGGGCTTTGAAGATTTGGCCCCTAGTAAATTATTACGGATTATTATTGTAGAAGGTATATCAAGAATATTATGCAGGAACTTATGAATATACACTTCCCCCTACAAGGGGAAGGTGGATAGCCCCTCAGATTGAAAAAGAAAAAAAGACACGTAAACGAATTGTAAAAAGAAAAACTTCGGGACCCGGCTGGGCTGGATTGCCGTCGGGATGATTAGTTTTATTATTAAAGGGCCGTATAACCTTCGGGTGTGGACACCGGCGATATTTTTTAAATGACATTAGGACGTGTTCAAACGTTTACAAAAGTAGCATATGAAAAGGTTCAAACTCGTATTTCAGTTTCACTTTTTTTCCCCTTTTACAGTTTAGTTCTAGGGTTTTTTTTTCTGTTCCTGAAAATTATCTATGCTTTCAGAAATTATCTGTCCTTTATAAAAGAGATTGCACAATGAAATGCACACAGATCTGATAACTTAAATATGTCTTTAAATTCAAAATGAGGTATGGTAAGCTTTAATGTAAAATTTTCCTGAAAGTTTATTGCCAGGTTAAGCATTTAAGCATCAATAAAAACCTTTCATGAACTTTTATTTCAGTTAACTTGCGCGAAGCGTGTCCACACTCACGGCAATATTCAAAGATATTTCAGTCTGACCCGGAAAAGAGGAAGAAAAAAAAAGCAGAGAGAAAAAGATTACAAATCTAGGAAAAGATTTTTAATTGATTTAGTGTTATATCTGAACTGGTACTGAATTTATATTTTTGGAAATAAAAATTAAAAATAATGAAATGAGCAAATTCAAACGGATATAGAAATTAGACTAATGAGTTAAATTTTAAGTGGTAAAAGTTGCATATATCTGTATATATAAAACAGTGCCGTAACTGACTGACTGACTGACATATAACGCACAGACCAAACCACTGGACCTAAAGGGCGGAAATTTTGTATGGCGATTCTTCTTATAGTGTAGGGGGGCACTAAGAAAGATTTTTGAAAATTTCTTCTTAGTTTTTTAAAAATTAAATTTTTAAGCTGTTTTTGTAACTTTTTTTAAGTTTGCATTTAAAATAATAATATGAGGGTTGTAAAATTTCTATCACGAGAAAGATCATAAAAATTCCTTTAAAATGAAATTTTTTTTTATTCTTTACCTCCATTTTCTGATTTTTGGTGAATTTTTAAAGATTAATTCTTAGAATTTAATTTATTAAATGCTAATCACGTGATTTCTTTTTCTGGTACTATAAATTAATTTTGTCGTCACGTGCATAACACCGAAATAGACAAAAAAATATTTTTTTTCTTGCTAATGCGGCAGACAATTAGAAATTATCCAAAAAGATATTAAAATACAGTAAAAGATATGTTTCTCAAACTGTGCTATATTAACTGTACTATATTCTTTATTGTGTTCTACTAGATATAATTTGAATATTTTCTTCTACATTATTTTGTCTATAAAAATATCCGTTACGATTTTTTTATAAATATATTTTTCCGTTTTTTTACACCAATTGCACACATTGATCGTTGTATTTATTATAAATATATTTATACATATTTTTGGCATTAATTGCATACTTTGGCCGTTGTATTTAATTTGAATGTACTCCGTAGCGAAGTAAGGGTTTTCAGCTAGTTTATTCATAAAAGCTTTAAAAAAACATAATTATAAATTAGTAAAATTGTGTAAGGCTAATAAATGATACATAGATAAATTCCATATCCCTATGTTATAAGAATATTTTAACTTACCTTATGCTCTCAGTAAAACTTTAATTCGGAGAGATTCACGATATTTAAATGTGATGCGTACACACACTCGTTTATGCATACCTAAGTTGCTTTTCAATGCTTCAACTAACTCATTGCGTCAGGAGTGTATATTATTTGCTCATCTGTGTGTAAAAAAGACCGCGCACCTGAATGCATGTATCAGAAATGCGAGAAGTCCCCCTTAGGAGAAATATCGATGAAGATATCGATTTAAAAAAGTTGTAGTACAAAATAAAACGTTTTCCCGGGAATATTCATCGCAAGGCCCCCCTCCGATCCTTGCCGCCGGAGAATTTTAATGATAACCCTTTCTCTCAGAGCACAACTCCTTTTCCCCAATCAAATTAAAACTTTCGACAAAAAGCTTCTCGCAAAAGATAAAGTACTTTCTTAAGCCCACTAATTATTCTTTTTAGAAAGCATTATTGATTGGTGAACGACGCAAAAAGGAGCAGATAGGAAATCGCTCAACTTTTCAACTAAAATCGCGCCCTCGCCGACCGTAATTATGAATCCCGCGGCGGAGCCCCGGTATCATTATTCACCGGGGCTACTTGTTAACCTCACGGCTCCAATTTGTCGAAGCAAAAATGGAAGAAGGGGAGATGAAAGCATGAAAAAAAAATTAAAAAATTAATAGCAAAATCAATAATCCTGGTAACGACCGGCATTGGAAGAGGAGAACTTTAGAGACTCGTTGGAACAAGCAGCTGTTTGCAGTGAATCCAGTTCCGGCACCAACTCGCGCACTCCAGATACCAACAACAGAGGTTTAATCAATTTGCTATCTTGTCAATGAAGAGCTATCCTTTCCTCTAATTGCCCATTGCGAAAGTTCGTTTTTTGGGACTTCTTCCTCCTTTTTTAATTTATTCACTTATGAGAGCTTTTTTAAAGTTGCTATCGGACGTAATTTATTAGACAAAAGTTTCTTCCAAATGATGGTTTGGTGGCAAGAATGGAAGGTTTTTTTGCGAAATAGATGCACAAAGTGACGAGGAATTCGATTTCGATTATTTTTCGGTGGTGCAGCGATTATGACGGGCGAGCCATCATCACTCGTATTCTATTATTAAAGGGGAAATGTGCCCCCTCTCCCCTCCCTTCCCCCTTTGACAAAAGAAAAAAAATCTATCAGATCATTTTAAATTTCCTCTTCCAACCGCTTGTCTTCCTGCTGGATCACTCCGGGAAAAAATCAAGGAAATTATCGGATTTTTAACCATTTATTTATTACGTTATATCCAGTTAATGAAAAAGGCCCTACTTCTGTAATAGAATGTTTTAGTGAGTTTTTGGAGAACATTTTGTGTAAATCTCTAAAGTTGTGTGGGGCATTTTTATTCAGGCCGGATTGTAGTTATTAAAAGTTAACTGTTAGGGGGGAAAGTTCTTTTTATCAATCGAAACGATGTTATTCTTTAATGCAGAAACTAAATTAAACATTAGTTTGCGAAATTCTGTATCTCTCCGTCAAAGAATAATGAATTAAATATGATTTATTTTTATGCGTTTGGCAGTAGCTGGCGAGAAAATGAATGAAAAATGTTTTACCCACGTTGAGAGGAAGTGTACATGCGTGTGATTATCTCTCAATTTCAGCTCGATAACGCCATCTATCTCTTTGACAGATGTTGCATGAGTACATACGTGAGTATGCGTTTGTGAGAATGGGAAACTATTTTTAAAAATTCAAAAGCACGAACATGGGAAATAACTTAGAAACTAAATTAATTAAAAATTACATTCATAATATATGTGGGTGTGTCATGAATTCTTTATGAATACATAATAACAGTAGTTAGTAGCGCCTATGGTTAAGTTCTAATTACTTTTTCCACTTCATACATGAAAAAGCAACATGTATTCTAAATTTTATGTCAATAAATGTCCAAATTGAATCTGGCTAGCCTAAGAGGTAACAGTGGTTAGACCAAATAGGGGAGTCTGGTACAAAGTTCTTATTGGCATTGGATTGTTGAATCCGCAGCTAGTGGGTAGGCCACTTTTCCAATGGTTTGCTTAGTATCTATAGTAACACGGTGCATTGTTTGTGACTGCATCGTCTATCAAAGGCATCTTTCATCAAATTGAAAAATTTAATATCATTAAAGTGACCGTGATTAACACAACAGCTTCTGTGAAACAGAAGTCAAAATCAGACCTTCTTTCATTACTTGTGCGAATTACTTCCTAACAACAGCTCTGATGAACAACCTTAAAAAAAGAGAGGTCTTCCCTTATCACTTGTAAAGTTGTAAATAATAAAATTCAAAATGAGGCTTCTCATCACTTGAGAAAAATCACTCTTCATTCGGAAATACCTGTGAGAGAAACAACATTCGAAAGGAGACTTCCTCACGTTGTAAGGGTCCATTATCCAGAACCGTATGATGTACCTTCTGCATGTCAGATCAGTCATTCGACAACCATCCACCATACCTGTCTTTCGTTTATTACAATGGCAACAGAGCCCTGGGACATGGAAAAAATAATTCAGCATCTTCAAAAGAAACTGTCAAAATAACATAACTGTACCGTCAACTGGGGTAACTTTGGCCTTTGCAGGTAATTTAGGCCCAACAAACGAAAAAAGATTGTATGCGTTGTATCTAGACAAAGGAGAGTGATATCACTTAGTATTTATTGCAAGGGCCAATGGGGGAGTTAAGGATGAGACTTAACTTATCTATAAATATGATACGTATAATAAGTATATAGGTATATTATAATAGGTTTATTGGACCAAAGTTACCGCAGTTGACGGTACCAGGACAGCATCCCGCTTCTCAGGATTCAAAAATAATGCGGGGAAATATGTTAGGGAGGGCTGAAAATGCCCATCTGCAGATCGGAAGATCCTTTTTTTTTTAGACTCGCCTTGGTTGTCTGTTGTTAGAAGCTTGCTAATTATTACGTTATGTGTATGCAGTACAATTAGTTTTGGGGGAATATTAGATCCATAAACTAGTAAATTTATGGGGATGTAGTATATATTGCAATTGATACTTGGGTTTTTCACCCCTCCGGCAAATGAAGCTGATATGGTCTGAAATGTAGTTTATGTAAATACATGTATCAGTCTGTAAATTGCTTATTACATTAAAGAAGTATGATTACATTATTTTTATTTTATTTAAATCTACATTTTTCTGAATTTTCATTTACATTTTAAATGCTGTTATTTAGCCCTACTAGAATATTTATCGGTATACGAGCTTTAACTGCCTCCCGTTGGTCTTCTGATATCTAGAACATCGGCCAACGTGGCGGCTCCAAGAGGGGAGCAGTAGAGGCAATTGCCACCCCCCCCCCAAAAAAAAAACAATTTTTTTCATAGCCTAAAATTTAAATTTAAAATGAGAGGATGTTTATTTCTTTTATATATATATATATATATATATATATATATAACCCTAAAAGCCGTCGTCCCCCACCCAAATCTGGACTGGAGGCCCACCCCTGACATCAGCAATTGTCAAAGTTTGAAAATTAAACAATAATATTTTAAAATTAATTCGTAGTAATGTATGTATTGTGAATTCATTTTATTCAGGTGTACTTAATACATAAATGTATTATTGTAACACGAATAATTTATTATTCTAAAGCTTTACGATTTGCAATTTTATTAACCTTTCCACTGCTAATATGTGTATATTTTTTCAATATCCACTCGAGAGCAAGCAACAAGTTGATCTTCATAAGCCAAGCCTTCTAGTGGCCAGTGACAGGAACTTCAAATTCAATGATCAGTAATACTGAAAAAATTTAAAAGTAAGATGAGAATTTAATATGGATACCGCAAACAGTCAACTAGGGAAGGGGTGAGAAGATTGCGCTTTATGGTCACCTATATTTTCCACGGGCATCAAAGTTTGGTCTAGATTGGTTGAAGGATTTAGGATTGTATACGGAACAAACGACAGGCAGAATTTCAAAAAACGCTAGATTTGTTTTTAAATAAATTTTTTTTTATAGTGTAAGGAAAGAGGTTATTTTCTACAACAAATATCTTTTAATATTTCTTATTCATAGTTATATGTTAGTTGAATTTTCATAAAATAAACTTTTATGTTTTAATTACAAAATGCTGAGAGGACATTCTTTTCTGCTACGTATCTCTCTTGCTATCATGTTCTCTAACCCTTTGCATGGTATTATGCATTAACGGTAATCCTACTTGAAATACGCTCGGATTAATTTGGAATTCTTTTATATTTTCGATGTGGAGCATGGTAATAATAAAAAAAGGAGGTTCTGTTTTCATTTCACGTGTGTGTCCATAACAACTTGATAGTTGTAAAAGAAATCCTTTTCTTTTCGTTGGCTGAGCTGTGAACCTGTTCAAATCGAGCATACTTGAACTGAGGCGTCGAAAGTTATTTCTATTCTTTGAAAGCAGGATCCAGAGGCATTGTCATGGATTTGCAGAAGTGATTAGAATAGGAATGGTTGGGATATGTGCTATCGACAGCACATGCGCGGGCCAGTCATTTTTCTACAGAATTTTTTGTCAAGGTCGATAAAAATCTATTTTTTCTTCCCCGTCCAAACTTTAGATATCTTCGAACTAATGCATGTATTTCTAATTACGATGCTGCATCTGAGATTTTATTCTCTTATGTTAATAATCTTGGATGATAGCAGTTGCGTGTGTATTCTGTATTAATATCGACTGTGCTACGCTTTGCTGTACAAACAAAACAAAAGTAGGCAAAGGATTCTTATGTTGTTCTTTGTTTGTGTATCTGTATAAAGGAATAATAGGCTATGAAGTAGTAATTATTTATCCTAATTAAAGAAAATGACGTAATTGAGTCATTATGCATACGTCTGACTGAAAGAAGTCTCAATGGGTATGTAATTGCGAATAGAATTTGTTCTATATGCGAGACATTTTTTTTACGCGTTGTATATAGAATTCGACCGGCTTTTAACATCAACTATCGCTTTCTCTCTTCGCTTATTCATGCGTCTATGTGTCACTTTATCGCCATATGAATTTTGATGACTTAATTTTGATGTCTGTATGATAGATATTCGTTTTCGTTTAAAGTATTTCTTGCATTTGTTTTTTTACATCTGTATATCATTCTGAGCTAAATCATTAAAGTTTGTAGATACTGAAACAGAGTAATCAAAAGTTAACCATTTAAAATATTAAAATTTCTTTGAATATTATGACAGTGAATTTATTTTTGATAAAGTTTAAAATGATTGTGGTCTTACCCTGAGAGTTCTTTCTGAAATAAACTAATGCATGTATAAAATACTTTATACTATCACAGTTCTAATTATGAACTTTCTACCATGAGAGTAGATTCAAAATGCCTATTGTAATCAAATGTTTCTTTGGGAGAGTGAGGGATGATATACTTTCTGAGCAAATTGTTTTTTTATTTGTAGTAAAATTCCATTCGTCTGTTCAGACTGAAACTGTAGTTTGCTCTGTTCCTAAGTTTCTGTTGCAAGGCAGTATATGGTTTATTGTCAGTTCGGTTCAATTACTACTTATTCAGATTTCTTTATAACATTAATTAAAAACTGTTGATGGTATATAAGGTGAGAACTATAAACTTGAGGTATACAAGGGGAATGAAAAGCATGTGAAAGTTTATTTTTAATTGATGTTTTTACTTGCCGTGGAATATCTATTCTATGTCAACCATTTTTATCTGAAATTTAAAATAAGAAAATTATGATATATGACCTTTACCTTTGCACTTTCCTTGCTGTTTTTTGCATACTTTAATGCGAATTTCCTCTAAATTATGACACGGAACACTTTTCTCTTTCACTATGGCGAAATTTTGAAATTGCCCTCTTATTTTTTTCATACATTTTGTAAAATATAAATAGAAGGAACTAGATCAGTTTGACCCTTATGACTTCCTAATATTTGTATAAAAGTCACTTAGACTTTCGATTCGCGAATTAGGCCTCACAAGATGTGACAGCTATTGAGTTTGTATCCAGCAATTTATGCGACTGTGAACTTAAAAAAGAAAATAATATTAACATTGGTAACAGGACATGTTTCAATGGTACTCGTTTACCAAGTGACTCAAAATTGAGATAAGTACGTTCATTATTTTATATTATCTACGACATTAATCATATTACTTTTCATGCCTCAATACTTGCTCCATGTACATTTCATTCGTACTATTAGCCTTTTTTCACTTTTCATTGATTGTTTCCAGTATGGTTTCATTTATTGTTTCCAGCAGTTCCCTTTAAATCTTCAAGTCATGATTATCAAGAATAATAAAATTTTCAAATTTAAAATTATTTCATGAACAATACTTGTATTTTATATTTTCAAAAACTGTTAAAATTTGAATGTACTGGCTACTTTAATTTTTTTACGGGAAGGATTTAAGATTTTTTTTAATGTATTATTCCGAGAATTGTAGTAAAAATCTTTCATTCATGCGAGAACATTTTCTCTTGAAAACTTCCGTCTCGTTACACATTTCCCATCTTCACTTTTTATTATTATTATTATTATTATTATTATTCGGAAATGCTGCAATGTGATATGATGGAATCGTTCTCTCGTTTCGAATTCGGTATCCAAAAGTTTGAAATCACAGTCTCAAAGTTTCAACGAAGAAACAGATTTTATAATTTTGTATTCTTAACCAAGCCGAACCCCAGATACGCGGGAATCATTGCGAGCCCAAAATCCCGGTTAAATTTAATATCTCCTCGGAATTTGAAATGTCGTGTTCCAGAAATCACAGTCTTGATTGACGGGAGAACTTAAAAGTACAATCGTTCATTCCCGTTTCCTATGGATGGTACGTTTAAAAAGAAACGAAGGAATGAAATAAGAATAAAAAATGTTTAAAAAAAAAGTAAAAGTCCTCGCCCGAAATGTAGGGCGCGCGCAAAACACATATCGGCAAAATGAACGTCGCACGTCAAACACGCATTCACATTTTTCCCAAATCCGTAAAAGTAATTTTGATTTCCTCTAGGATGGGAAATGGCGAAATATATATGCATAAAAGTCTCCACTCAGAATTCGAAATGCAGCTTCAACAAACATTAATCGTCATTTCTGAAATACACAGCAGCAAAGACGCCGTTCCGGCTTGGGCGACAGGTTAACCCTAAGGTACACGATCTGCAGCCCAAGTAACCGGGAATAATTGTTAGACCGAGATTGTTTCTGAATTTTATTCCTCTTTTTCGCTATCCCTTCCTCCACTCAAATGAACGAATATATTACTGTCGGCATCCCCTCTCCTCCCCGTGGGCTTTATTGAAACTTTTAGCTTCTGCTCAATATTGGATACAGATTAAAGGGGGGAGATGAAAAAAATGCACTTTTTCATGCAGACATCTGTTGCAGTTGTCCCCGGAGGTTGGATGACTGCAATAACATGAGTGCACATTCTTCTCATCTCCTTTTCCCCGGCCTTTTTTAGAGGCGTCTTGCCTTGCAATCTTCTTTTATAGGCGCCGAGTCCTAAACGAGATTAAAGGTGGAGCAGAGTTGTCACCAACCTGATTGGGAAGTGTAAGCAGGTTAGCGGGTGCCAGCTTGTTTGGTGGAAGTCACGCGCCCTCTCATCTGTTGCATTAAACATTGGGGAAGGAAAGGCAGAGTTTGTTTTATTTTGGTTGCTTGCCACCTGAAGATTTTCGCCTCGCAGTTCCTTTCCGCGTGGCCAGTGAACGAGAGGAAATAGTGCCCCCTTCCTTTCTTCTTGTTTTGTTTTTTTCATTCTGCGGACAAATGTATGCACGTCGATTCTATTTTTTTTTCTCTCTGTCCCGATGAATGGCGAAAATTGTTTCTTACGAGGGGGATCTGCAAGTACATTTTGGAATTCTAATGTCCGCGTAAAAGATGGATGAAAGGATTGAAGAAAGGGATGAAACAGCAATTGCGCGCGTATTTTACGATTTGAACGTGAGGATTTCATCAAATCTTGTTTTTTTTCTCGTTCCTCTTGTATCGATGTCATCTGTTTACCACGACTTTGTAACATGGTTATAAAATGAGTTTTCAAGTGAAATATGAAATCGCAGCTTACCACTTCCTGTTTTGAGATTTTCTTATTGTTAAAATTCCTTAAAATTCCTTTCTTGTAAATGAATAGAAATTTATCTGGAATTTATTAAAACAAATTTAATTTTTAAATGTTTCTTATCCTTTTTATTATTGTATTTGATGAACAATACATAAAATGAATCTCTCGAAATTTCGAATAAATTTTATCATTTTATTCTGCAGACATATTTAGTAGCTAATCGAATAATTTCATTTCGTCCCATTATTGATTATTATGATAAAATATTAAATAGACAATTTTAAAACTTCATGAAGTCGTAACTGGATATCTGACCACAAATTATTTGAACACTAGTTATCTAATAGTAATCAATCTATTTTGATCCCTACATCTGTATGTGCTGTATGTCCATAATGTTTAAACTAATTTTCTTTAAAGTTGAAAGAATCATACACCCGAAAAAATATCAAACTCCTCTTTCGTTTGACAACACGGCTGAAAATTGCTATAATTGCAATTTTTAATTATAAGACTTTTTTAAGAAGTTAGTTTTTGAGATTTCTTAATGCCCTTTTTGAAATAATAACTATACAAATATGTAATAAATTTGATAGATAATGTAATTTGAAACTATTACAAATAATTAAGAATTGAAGTTTAATGCAGCACACAGAATGCAGTACATTCCTGTGCAAAAAGAATAATATGAAAAGCTAAAACAGAAAAATATTACATTTAGGAAAAACAATAAAATTTTTAAAAAAATATTTATCCATTTAATGAGAACAAGTCCTTTTCAACAGTGTCCATATTATCATTAAGCAAAGGATTGTTTCTAAAAGTTGTGATGTCTAAAGTAAATGCTATCTGACGTTGGACAATCCTTCCAAAAAAATATGCCAAGAATGGAAAATTGAAGCACGTTACAAGAGAGCGTCCCGCCCGATCACATGGCCCGCTCAACAGGCACGGTTAGAGATTAGAACTCTGGCTGACGGGATTTTCCTCTGTCTATATTTCTAACCGTAGACTGACAATTTTATATCTTTTAATTATGTTTTCTGCGTTTGAAAATAGATAGTTAAACACAATGTGCAAAATCCTTTTTATTGTAATTTGACATTTTCAAAAATAATTTTCATTTTGCAGCGATGAATAATTTAGTGCTCCCGGCGTCGCGACACGAAAAATGCCTCCGTTTATGTCGTCCCTTCATAGGGGGTAATGCTGTCCGCCTATATGGTGCCCCCTTAATAAAATGGACAGTAAACTGGTGCCTACTATAGGAGAATGTTTGACGACAAGTGCCTCCGCTTAAAAAGAAAAAATAATAATTTAGTGCTCTGTAAAATATTAACCACAAATAAATTTAAAAATTTAGGAATTTCGTGCTTTTCGTTTAAGGGGTCAGGTATCTTTTAAAGACCAAAAGACTCGACAAAGATATATATATATATATATATATATATATATATCCTATTTTCAATCACCAGTAGTTTCTAAAATAATTTATTAATAAATATGAAAATTTTACTGTGAGTTAAACACTCTTTCTTCTTTATAAATATTGAATTCAATTTTTTCTAGCTTGAGAATTTTTTTAATTTTTAAAATTTTAACCATTGTTTTTTTCATTGTTATGTGATTGCGCGCATGATGTCACCAGAACAGTTGGCTGGAATACCATGAAATTTTATACACTTTCAATATAAACATTTACCATTAAAATGACGAACAACTATGTCATTCCTACCATAAAAATTTGAATTACAATAAAATTTATCAAAAAAATTTCTGAAATTAAATATATATATATATATATATAAAGAAAATTCTATGAAGAACTAAGAATTTTGATTTCAACGTTCGTCATTTTAAAGATATATTATGCAACTTAATTTTAAAATAAAATAATATGTATATATTGATTAATATACGGACGCAAGTCTGCGCGCCATGACATAACATTGAAAAAAACAATGGTTGAAATTTTTTAAAAAATTAAAAATTTATCTTCAAGCTAGAAAAAATTAAGAGCCATATTTTTAAAGAAGAAAATGTATTTAACTCACAGTAAAATTTTCATATTCCTAAATAAAATATTTTCATAACTACTGATGATTTAAAATAGGGATATCTTTGTAGAGTCTCTTAGCGTTTAAAAGGTACCTGACCCCTTAAACACCGACTTTCATTTTGAAAAAAAAAATCCAAATTTATCCATTTGCCAAGCTGTAATTAGAAAAAATTCTCATATCTTAAAATTGAGTATTGAAAATGTGATTTCGACTGACTTAATAATTACAGTCCCTGCTATTTTTACAATAGTCCTTTTTGTTTTTGTTTTTTTGTCTAATAATCCTATTGCAGCGTTTAAAGATTTAAAAATCATCTATCGTGTGTAAAGAGGAGGGATAAAGACAATGAAAATCATAAAAAATGAGAAGGGAAAAGAAAGTGACAGAATCGGCTTTCGCCGCACGCACGCCGAAGTGCGCCTGCTGGATGCCCCCCCCCCCCGAGCTATTGCTTACCTTGGCTGGAACCTTAATTGTCACTATGTCTTCATTAGAAACAATTCCTAGCAATTTCTGTAACTGTTAAGCCCTCTGCAGCCGCAGATACGACGAATAGAATGCCTCCTCCTCTTCTCCTGACGTATGCCCGAATCAAAGCGAAACGGGCGCAATTAATGACAGCATTCGAAGCGCAGAGGGGGCCCCCCGATAATCTTGCAAATGGAACAATAAATGTAATTACCGCATTCCAGACCTCGGGAAACAAAACGCAAACAAGATCGAAAATTTCGGCTCGGGGAGAAGGAAAGGGGGGTAACCTTTTACCCTCTTTAACAAACTCCCTCAAATCAAAACAAATGCAGACGGATTGTTTTCCGGGACCTCTATTGCAATTTGCAAAATCACGGAGTTCATTTTCTAAAGTAACCCCTTTTCCTAACGAAAGGTCGTCCATCTTTTCTAGAGCGCGTGTGTGTGTGTGCTGCATGCCTTTGGCTCCCCGTGCTGTAATTGTTCCACCCACTAACGCAGAACATTTGCCTCAAGATTTATGTGGGTCTGTAATGAAAGCCAAGGCGTTCCCTTCCAGGGCACATGCAATCGGTGCGGCCCAAGAATAGATAGCTCCGGTATTACGTCTCTAAATACACGGAAAAAAGGTGATTTTTAGGAGTAATTTCTTACGCGAAACCTTCGATTAGATTTATGGCTCCCTTGATTGACTGCCGAGCAGGAATATGGGCGCATAACGAAGTTGAATACCTGAAACTCGGGGATATTTATACTCATTAGAAAGTGGATGGGATCAAACAGTAAACAAATATCAGATTTAACGATTTGTTTTCCTTATTTTCATTCCTTGTTTGTAATCGAGGAGATCCGTCTCGGAAAGCGCTTCGCTCTCTCTGCTGAAGGTATTCATTTTAAACTGCTTAAATCTAATTTAGATTCCGCTTGAGCTGCTGTTTTGAATTCGGTCTATCTTACGATGTTTATAATATTCTCGCATGGTTTATATCTTTTATAATTCCTTTTGAATCGTGATTCTTTTTAAGGCAAGCCTCTTTTTATACGTATGTATATTTAAAGATGGGGGGGGGGATTTTTATTTTATTTTATTTTTTATTCACCTTTGAAACATCTGATAATGTTACTGTTAAGCTTTATTATGCGTCTTTAAGTATCGTAACTTGAAAATTACAGGGAACAACCGCATTTATTCTTTAGTTTTTCCCAGTGAATTAGCATGCGCCAGAGGTGAGCCTCGTCACGGATTTGATTTTAAACTTTACTACAGTTTTTATCGTCTCCTTTAGAATATTTTATGCATTATAAATTCTGCCGTAATATATCAATTTCATAAAGATTATACACACACACACACATATATATGTATATATATATATATATATATATATAGAGAGAGAGAGAGATAGATAGATATTCATACATATATATATATATGTGTGTGTGTGTGTGTGTGTGTAAGTAAGTAAAGGAGGGGTGGGTGTGTTCAGTTAGTGGAATAACCCAAAAGCTAACAAAACGCAAACATTTAATTGAAGACGATTACAAAGAACAAATTACATAGAAGAAACATATTCTTCGTTGCATATTTTGCATTGAAGACATCGAAGAATAGCATCGTTACTGCCGCGTTATAGTGGCTTTTTAGGAGCTACACGTCGATGCGATCTGGTCGCTTGCTAGCACGACATAATCTCCTTTACACACACACACACACACACACACACACATATATATATATATATATATATATATATATATATATATAATATCTATCAATGAATAGTAATTGAATTAAATGAAATTTGCTGCTTTAGAAAGTTATTACAACGTAGTAATGAGAGAGAGTATAAAGCATGCCAAAGGCATAAATTAACTGACGACTATCCGTAAATGAAGTATCTATGCGTCACAATGGAAAAATGTTAAGTATAGAATAAAAATTGTCCTAAAGAATACTAACTTGGCTCGTAACTGAAGCAATATATATCAGCCCTTTTACAAAAAACTAAAATTCTGTTTAATTTTAATAATCATTTCATTAAATCCTCCAAACCTGCAATTTTAATTTACTCCTGAATACAGTACATTAAGCTTCTTTTTTTTTAATTATCCGGGTTTTCTGGGTTTACGAACAAATCAATTTCACTAATATTCATTACCTTTTACTATCAATATTTATTATCGATTTTATGTAATCTTTTTACGTACTTTATCCTGTCTAATTTTCCAATTTTATAAAAAAAAATTTAATAGCTTAATCCATTTTGTTGTAATCTCTCTATATTTTCCATTCCTAAGCACAATAGGTTAATAAATAGTAAATTCGATCGGCCACTAACGTTTAAATAAAGAAGAAAAAACAAACTCACTGATTAGTGCGTATAAATTTTCAGTTAAGGTTCTCAATGTAACAATGAATATTTGAAAACAGTTTTTCTTAAAATCTGTGTTATTAACTGACATAACAAAATAGTACTCAAAACGGGGGAACCAATGAAAGCTGTACCCAGGGAGAAAAATTTAAAGTATTAGCGATCTCCTGGATCAACGTTCGAATTACTCTTCCTTTAATCCCTCCTACATTAATGGATTTTGCGAATTGATAAAGTATTAATTAAATCACCGAAATAACATTAGGGATAAGCTTTGATTTTAAAATTGATCCCACCCCTCTTCGAAGAATGCAGGCAAGAGGGCATAAGAAGAAAATTGGGACATGAGCGATTAAGGGAATGAGTGGATGTTATATGATATGCGGAAAATATATTCCCGAAGTTAGTCGGAAAAAAAAAAAATTTTCTGTAAATCTGATTTATTATCTCCAGACCTGAATAAGTACTTGACTCATTTATGGAAAGCTGAACTACTGAGGGTAAATCTAAATTTTTGTCCCGACACTTTTTAATCAGGTAATATTATTTTTCTAATCTTGTAAATGTAAGTGGGCGGTGACCTATAAAAGAATCTTAAGCTATGTTTATATATTAGCATTGACGAAATGTTTCCCAGTTTCCTTGTTTGTTTGCTATTTATGCTTATTCAATCAAAATTTGAAAATAAATTTTAAAAAAAAACACTGCAATTTATTTTTTTTTGTGAATAAGCTATTTTTTTGTGCTATATGAATGCTGAGATAATTCTTTTTTCAATTTCCACTGTTGCTTTCAATGTGTAATAATAATTAGGGATAAGTAATTTTTGTATTTACGAAATAGATGCGATTAAATGCAAAAATTATTTTTTTACTACTTTTTGGCGAAAACTCGGTGATAAATGGCTTTTTAGGCGAAATTAGGTAATAATAATAATAATAATTTATTAATATAATTACTTATCTAAGACCATCCACGGTCTTTAACTAAGAAATCTCACTCTCGAAATTTACTTATTTCTAAAGACTTAAAGAGGATGTGGAGACTACTTCAATGTTAGCTTTTAACTAAGAATTTTGATACGTACCTAATCAAGTAAGTAAAATTGGAATTTTTTTAATAAATGCTAAATTTTTGAACTTAATAGAGAAAATTTTTGGATGCGAAATTTTTGAATGTTATTGTTGTTTCTAATGCCTCCGGACTGGAAGTCCCAGACCAGATCCATATACGCTTCGGGCTGAATTGTGCGACTCTGGTTTATATAGCACCACAAGAGTCGGAGTCCGTCTTTAGCTAGTTGCCACCTCAATTTTAACCGATCACCCCAGGAGCGACATCTAGAGGGATCGTACCGTCTCCCACCCCCTGACCTCATACGGACTACTTTTCTGTCTACGGATTTCACGTGCCCATATCCGGCCAAGACACGGAGGTATTTAATGGTGTGCGGATTCGATCCGAGCACCCCCAGCACCGAAATCCAACGTGCTACCACAAGGCTACCCCAAGCCCCATTATTATTTGTAAAATATGGTTGTATACAATGGTTGTCGACTGCTAAACTCTTTAAATGTTTCGATTAAAATATTTGTGGGAAATTGAGAAAAAATAAATCTACGATAGATAAATTTGAGAATATGAAGAAGGTTCGCTTGTAATAAACTTCTGTTCTTTTGTCTTTCCTCAGATCCCGTTCCCGCCCTCGAACACTATCAAGTGCTTCTGCAGCGCACGATGCGAATCCAAGACCTGGAGATCGAGAACCGACATCTGAGGGAGACCATCAACGACTATAATCGAGAATTCAAAGTTGTACGCAATCAAGGTAATTTTTTCCCGACACATTTGTCTCTTAACTCAAGAGTGTGCTTAGGCGAGCTATTGACTGAGCTGTTGTCACTATTACAGTCGGGGAAGAACTGGAAGACTGAATGCTCACTCATGTAGAGCTAGCTGTTTGGACTTCCCCTGAATTTAACTGGAATACCATGTCTTTCAAACGTCTCGGACGTTCGCTACGGTATAAAATCGTTTAGGGAGTTAGCTTTTCAGCCGTGCTTATTGTTCAATTTTGAATTATAAGAAATGTAAATTTAAACAATTTAGAGTTCCTCCGGGGCACTTCACTTCGTGGAAT
>OU015496.1:98566508-98644008 GCA_907164885.2 Dolomedes plantarius
ATACCAACTAGTACTGTTTAATTTCCAGTATGTCAATGATAAATCAAAAAGCCACAAATCTTTGTAATTAAAATCAAGGGAGCTTTCACTTAGGACCTGTTCAGATAGAATCTGTCAGCTTCAGCGTTACTCGTATTGAAATACATTCAACCAATTACAAACCTCCAAACGATTAGCCACGAAATTTTTAAGGTCTGTGATTGGTTTAAAATATGTCAATACGAGTAATGCTGACGCTGACGTATTCTATGTGAACTGGCCCTTACTCTCAATTTATGTAAATCTTTTCGGGTTATTTACGGAAGAAATTTAAAATAAGACCATCATCTTATTTTAAATTTCTTCCGTACTTAAAAAGGGTGTTTTGATATTTTACTTACCGATGGTTTGTAAAATATCAAAACACCCTTTTTAAAAATAAAATATTCTCGGACCGTTAATAAATATTCTTTTATAAATATTCCCCGGCGATCGATTAAAGATTATTTGATATTTAACTCGTTCAGACGGACATCTTCTGAATACGAGGGAAAGTAAACCAGGCCCGGGCCCAGTCAACAGAGAGGAAATAAGACCCGACCTGAGTTGAGATGAGGGAAAACAGGCCTAATCCCAGACAAATCTCTATCCTGTCTCATAGCAACTTTACATGGTCCTTAAACTCTTTAAAATATCGCTATCGAAGTTCCCAGAGCGAACTAATGGAAAATACAATTTCTCCTAATGTAGTCTACCGCTTAAAAAAAGAAAAAAAAAGCTGAAAAGCAATTTTATCTTCTTGACATATCACGTGAAAAATTCCTACTTAGACGACGATGGTGAGGAGAAAATAATCATACGTTGTTAACATGCAAAATGTTCAATTTTGATTGGATATTTTATTAATATACACGAAAATTACTATATTGGATATTTTTTTGCTGCCGAGTTTGTACCTTCGGTCACTAATGCACAAGCGCGCGTTTATGACGACAAATTTCATTTGCGAAAGAGAAGATTACACTTGACACAAATTCGGTTATCCTCGCGGTGTACAAGGAAAGAATTAATATCCGTAAAATTTGATTTCAGGGTTATACCGGGCTTTAATACTGAAAGTTTTTTTTTTATCATTATTTCCCTTTTTTTTTGAGTAAGTTTTTCTTTGGCAGAATCTTATTGCACTGTTGGTAATAACTATGGTTTATAATCAACTGCAAGTAGTCAAAAATTTTCGTCTGTAGGACTGAACTAAAAAACCAATATCCCTACACATGAAGATAAAAATGCAAAACCTCAAATGTAAAACTTTAAAAAATACCTTCAAGTTCTTAAAGGAATGTATTTATCCCTCGACATTAGTTTTTACTGTCTTTCTACCGTCATTCTAAATACCGTGGCACAGAAATAAATAAATTTGATTAATTTTAATTTCCTTATTTGTGTTTGTGTGTTTAGCCCCCTGATTTGTATGATGTTTTTAGCCGTGCAAGCTTTCTCCGAGCGGGTCTGTGTTCGAATCCTGACATAGGCAGGGATACTTCTGTACCGTCTCTTTCTTATGGGATTCTCTATTGAGTGTACCCATAAAAAAAGCACCCGACAAAACTCGTATATATCGGATAATGTAGTACTTCGTGTTAGAGACTGTTGCATTGAAAAAAAAAATTAACTTGATTCGTAATGCAAAATATTAACACGATTAAATTTAAAATAATTATTATTCATATGTTTTTAGAATACGAGATTTGAAAGTTTAAATCGTGTTTATAATATTAACTTTTGTGATTGTTCTTTTATTGGGTTTGGTTGTGCATATGAACAAAGGGAAATTTTAATGCATTAGTTAGACTGAAAAAAAGATTCTGGTCTGATTTTAAAATAACATGTACATCATACATACTTTTTGTTTTGCAATATCCGTCATATCGTATGCAGCAAATTAGATCTGGCGTTCAAGATCGTTAGGATTACCAATCGCATCAGTTGTGATTATAATGCTCACTGCTGATAACACATTCAAATCACTTTCTCGAAGAAAGCTGAAATAACATTTTCGAAATTATGAATCTGTTTTATGCATTTCCATGCAGAAGGCTTATTTGAACTTCATTTTATTTTTACGTAAGGGTAGTGATGTTGTTTCACAAAAATTTAACAGCCTTGACCGCCATGTGGTATAACATGCGTGAATTTATTAGCATTTATCAGAATGATGTCGAAAGATTTTTAGACTGAAACAATTGGTTTTTTTTTCATTCAAAAGAAAAGCTCAGGGGTTTGGATTTCGTTTTGCATTAATTTCAGAAGAAAATGTCTAAAGTGATGGTACAAAGTAAAATACGTTTCATTCCTTAATTTCATAAATGCTTAAGATTTATTATTAAACCTACCATGTGTTCTTACCCTCTTCATAAATACCTCTCAACTTGTACAAGGTCATACGATAAAATAGGTATCTTGATTTTATTTTCTGTGTTTTAGCGAGTCCCCAAAAATGTTTTTTTTAAACATGTTGTTCTGTCTAACTAAAGTCTACTTTGTACTAAGTAATAAATATTTAAAACAGTTGTCTGAAAAGAAAGAAATACATACATAGGGCTGAGTGTTTTTACATTCACTGGCATAGGCGTAGCGTGCTTCTAACTTTTTAATTTTTTTTAAGGGGGGGGGGGCACGAATTGAATTCAGTTAGGGTCCTCCTCCGCGTGTTGACTACCTGGCGGTCCTTAAAATATGAAATATTATGATTTTTTTTAAATTGATTAACAATAAAATTGATGTTTGAGTAGTATTCAAAGGTTAGACAATGAGAAAAATAAATATAATATAAATAAAATGAGAAAAAAAATAGCATTGAATTTTGGTTATGGATCATATCATTTTTAAAACTATGTTAAAGCTAAAGACATAATCGAAATCTTCAGTTTCACAATTTGGAAATGCGGGAAAAAAACAACTTTCTTAAAAGTTTACTACAATTTTCCGATTTTAACTAAAGTTCTATTAACGTTTTAATTTACTTCAAGTTCAGTTGAGGGGCACGTGCCCCCCCCCCACCCCACCCCCACACCGTGCCCCTCCGACGCTACGCCTATGTTCACTGGAGTAAACAAATATGGCGTTCTGTTTAAAAATTCTAAGTTTCCGTGTTTTTCTTTTTTGTACGAATATGATTTAACTTTTTAAAATGCATCTGTTCAACCATCCTGCTTCAAATTAGTGATGCGACATCGATAACAAAACATCGATGTTTTGAAACATCGATATTCCATATTAAAACATCGATGCTAATAAAACATCGCCCCAAAACCATCGATGTTTTTAAACATCGATGTTTTTAAACATCGATGTTTTAGAACATCCATTTTTTAAAACTGGTTTAGTAATCTTTAACATTAATGTTACTTCCGTTAGTCGTGGGGGGAGGGGGTGATTTAATTTTACTCTCTGATTGGGCAGGCACAAATGACAAAAACTTGATTGCTTTGGGCTACATTGATGACTCAAAATTCTCGTTGTAAATACCGCCATGTTTTGCCTTCAAATGTCCAGATAAATTCGTGTATATTGCCAGAAGTTTTGAAGGACTTAAGGCAAATATTGCATTTCTCCAATTTGTCAGAGGTTTTGTAAAAATACTTCCAAACGGTACTTTTGGGAGGCATCTTACAAATAAAATTAACGTCAACTTATATAAAACCATCACAAAACAAAGACTTAAATGGATGCACTCGTGTATATACTATTTGTAAAATAAAACCCCATGGAAGGTTCTGGAGTGTCAGGAACATTCCAAGCGCTCTGATTGGTTCATTGGTTGTTAATTGCCATTTGTCTGTTTGCCAAGGAATCATTCCCCCTTTTGTATTCGTCCTTTTCAGAATTCAGACTTACATTTACTGAGTGTGAAAATTATGCTACGTGGTAAATTTTTTTTATTACGGTACTTTTTCATTAAAAAAAAAACATCGAGACAACGTAAAACATCGAGCACAAAACATCGATGTTAAAAAAACATCGGCTTCAATAAATCGATGTTTTGAAAACATCGACATCGATGTCGCATCCCTACTTCAAATATCTTATCCCTCTGAATGTTTTAATTGCTTTTTTTAATATTGCAGTAAAGAATACTAATAATTATGCGCAAACCGATATCTTTCAAGACAAATATATCATCAGCATTAATTTGGATCTGATATACGTGCTGAATTATCACGTGTAATAAAGTCCAATAAAATGACACACATTTCTTCAATTCTTTCACAGAGTGATACGTTTAATAATTACTAATAATGGTGTTTTCCAAACATCAAATATATCTGTACTTCCTCGAAAACTTTTTATCATATGCACGTTTAAAATTGATGATGGATAGATAATGGATTTCTCACTCTTAAACTGCGCTAAAAACGTACGCGTATATATTCCAAAAATTTACGAAAAGCTTTTATTTTGAAATAAAATAAACTGTTAAGCAGCCAAGATTTTTATTTATTTTTTTTTTTTTCACACATCGGTGTTAACGCTAGAAAAGGTTCTATAATAGCTTTATTTCAAAATTATAACGACGGCATAAATCAGAAATAGCAGAAGCTGCGATTTTAAAGAAAGCAAAAAAAAATATATATATAAAACAGTGATCGCGATAAATGAATTTATTACCGCGCTTTAAAAAGCATCATTTCTATAATTTTTGAGAAGAAAAACTCTCCCGTTAACGATCACTCGAAAAAAAAATGCGTTTTTAAAAGAATATCAGGGAGAGAAGAAGAAAGAAAGAGAAAAAAAAATTAAAAATCTCACTCCAATAAAGATCTGATGCTCGCCGGAACTGAAAACCCATTCCGGAAAAATTGCCGCGGAATCGTTCGTCTAAAAACTCCTCGCAGACGATGTGTTAAAATCGACTTAAAAGAGCGGCTGCGCTTCAATTGGGCGAGACTTTTCCGACTTCTCTCTTGCTTATTGTTGTGAGACAATAAAATTACGACATTCGTGGCAATATTTGCGCGAACCATTAAAATGGGTGGGCATTAAAACTTAACACCTAACTCAGTATTAGCATTTTTCACGGCTGCTTCCCCCACCATACTTTATCGCTTTCATTGCATTAAAATAATTGTCATAAATATGCCCCCTCGGCGACTGCCCCAATCAATACTTAAAATGGAGACTGAGGTGGGGGGGCCGGAGGGGGGGGTCGTCATTACTTCTTGCTTGAAGTGATTGGTGCGTAGAATTAGAAGGGGAAAAGGGGCGCCACTTGAGGCTTTTGTGGAGGGTCGAAATAGCAACGAATATATATAGATGGAAATATATATATAGGAAGCATATATATATAGATGAGGGAGCCCTATGCAGATGAGATCCTACAGAGAGGGAGCGGGAAAACTCTTATTTCTCGTTACGATATTTTAATGTTATTCTTCTAATATTTATAGCGGTAATTTCTGGGTAATGAGAGGCAGTTAAAGCCGCCGAAAAGCAGCCGTGAGCCTGCATTCACGGCTATCTTAATCATTAGGCCTAATGCCGCATTAAAATCTCCTCGTACCTCTGTAGTTTTCGAATCCTCCCCTCCCCCCCCCCCTTGCGTTTTTCGACTGAAAGTTTAGAAAATACAGCACGGGTGCGTGGGGGGGGGGGAGAGATTTCAGAAAGAAATAAAATTCAATCATCTGTTTTGTTGTAAATGGGCTCGCAGCCAAGCCGGGGGATTTGGCGATACCCGAATCCAGTTGTGTTTCGCTCTCTATTAACTGCAACCGAATTTAATCGTGGGGAGAGAGAGAGAGAGAGAGCTTTATTGAGAAAAGAGTTCAGTAAGAAAAGGAAAAAGAGGGGAAGGGGGAGGAGAGACGGAGTATTAGAAGAATATTGGTTGCAATTTCGGGGGTGAGAATAAATTGGAAACGCTTAGTTGTCACTCGCTGGTTGGGCATGATATTCAGATTTCGCCGCGGTGTACGCGCTTCCAGTTAACGCGATGGAGAAAAAATAAATAAGGTAAATGCCGTCACACCAAGCAAAAGTAAAGTATTTTTATATATGCAAAAACATTGAGAATTTAATAAAGTATCGGGACGCCTGATACTTACATTAGAAAGCAACCGTTTCGTTTTTTTTAGCTCGAATGCACGTATTTCTCGGTTCGGAGCACACGTGAGCTCGAAAGAGTTACCTGTAAAAAATTAGTGTGAATTCAGCTTCAGATCTTATTTTTGAACATTTCCGAATCTGAAGAATCTACATTGAAAATTTGTGTTGATTAACCATAAGAACTTAATTAATAAAAAGTTAATTTTTTTAAAGGAATTCAGTGTTAAATCTTTAAGCTGTAGAGCGTTATCCTAAGTTTTTATCGTTGTTCTTTAAAATAATTTTCACCTTTATACTGTTATTTTATAATGTCATATTTTATTTATCTAATGCGGAGGCACTTTGTCGTGATTACTGGCTACTTTATTAGGGGAGCACCATATAAGTGTGCCAGCATTGCTCCCTATGAGGGAGACGACCTGAAACGTCCAAGCCTTATTCGGGTTTAGAACCCAAGCCCACTGCGTGACAGCTTAGAACGCTAACCGCTACACCGAGTGGGAGGCTTGTAAGGTCATGTTTAGGGGTTTATTATTTCAAATGAATTGAAATCTAACGGTTTTTGTACTGAAGGTTGTAAGTTAGTAAAATCAGTAATAATAAATAAGCAAAAAATAATTTTAATCTAAACACCCCTTTTACCACAAAAACAAATCAAAAAAAATTTCAAGTAGTCTCTTCTAACGAAACTACCGCGGGTTATTAACGTCGGATTACTTATCGTTGCTTACCTCTTTTGTATGTATATATGTGTGCATGTGTTATGTATATATGTATCTATATATATGTATGTATGTATATATATATATATATATATATATATATATATATATATATATATACACATGTGTGTGTGTATGTATGTCAAAATTTTGACGCATTGTGGTACTTTTCTGTTTAACTGTTTACTGCTTGCCCAAGCGATACAGACTGGGTTTAAAGCGCTGCCGAAATTATAACTCGCGACGACGGACGGTTTTAGCGTCTGAAATTTTGCTTTCCAGAGGACTGTTATGGAGGAACGTAATCCTACGTTAAAAAATGTGCATATTTGTTTGAAACTTTCCGATATTCTCTTTAGAGTAGATAGGTACTCTGCTTACCATTCTGTAATTATTCACATTACCTAACGATCAGTTTAAGGGGAATTCCAAACTCTTTAAAATAATTTCACTCTAAATGTGTCTACTGTGCAAGCGAATAGTTGATAAAAGTTGGTCTAATCGCAGTTGTTTATGTCAGTAAAATTCATCAGAGAGATTACATTCTCCCATTCCCTCTCAAAGAATTCTGTAAAAATTATTCATGTTAACATCCAGGAGCCTTTAAAAAAAATCTTAAAAAACTGTTATACTTTTAATTATGAAAAGGGGAAAAAATGTTAAATAAAATTATTACATGTTCTTGTTTTTCTGTGCAATTGCGGTTGCCCATCCGTGATTCACAAAAGGAAAAGACTTCTTCACAAGGGAGGCGAAATAAATAATTAAAAAAAAAGGAGAAAAACGGAAAGCACGCTATGTTACACCCCAGCAGGTGTAGGCAAGATTTAAATGTCAACCTCGGTTAATAAAATGTTTGTACAAGATTAAAGAGTAGCTGTAAATAAATAAAGTGTTACACCCACAAAAAGGGAAAAAGAAGAGGGTTTTTTTTTTCTTTTTTTAAACTAAACAGTCGTGACAGTTTACAGTATTTCACTCTTTTTCTCAAAATGAAGACTTTTTTTTTTCGAAAGTGAAACATTTCACTACCCCTCGATATAAAATAAAAAAAATTCTGAAAAAAAATTTAAAATAATCTTTTAATTAGAACTAAAATTGAAGCATTTGGAACAACCGTTTGCAGAAAAATGTTTCTGAATGTTGTAAATTTGTTATCTATATGATTATAAAGTTAGCACGTTGTTTTTCTTTTATGGATATCTTTAATTATTTTGTCATAAAACCCTCACTGTTCATCTCTTTACATAGTATTTAATAACAAAGAGAATAGCTGGTAATATCATCTAGTATATGTTTTTCTTCAAATGAGTTAGAGTTGTAGAATAATTAGAGTAAGGGATTATTGATATATTTTCAATCTACAAAAAGTTTCAAAGGATGTATACGTGTTCTTATTTTATTATACTAGAAAAAAAACTGCATGTGATATGATGTCTCTATTTCATAAGTCATGATCTTTTGTTTCCGTATTAAGTTCAATAACACTCAAACATTTATTTGAGAAAGTTTTCTAGCTTTGTAACTCTGAAGTTGGAGTCCCATTTTCTGTTTCTGAAGTTTTGTAGGCATAGATTTTTTAAAGAGCCCGATATTATTAAATTTTTTTTAATTAAAAGAGTAAACTGGGCCTCTCATATTGCTAGAATGCATGAAAAAAAATCCAGTAAAGATTTTTGTTGAAGCCCTTTACTAGTCGGAAAAGAGGAAGGCCAAAACTAAGATAGCTCGACTCTGTTGAATCAGATTTTAGAGTGATTGGAGTGAGGAACTGGCAGACCAGGTCTAGAAATAGGCTGTCCTTTAGGAATCTTCAAATGAGGTCCCTGGCCCACCCTGGGCTGTCGTGCCAAATATGATGATAATGAAGAAGTTTTGTAGGAAACCGAAATAAAAAAATGACGCTTCCAACTAAATGATCGCTAAATATTAAAATTTTTGATTCCTGAATCTCTAGGGTTGTCAGATATTCTTCGTGAAAATTTCAATTGACATTTAATGCTGTAATGTATTCATATAAAAATCTGAACCACTGAGAACTTTTCTATCGGACTTCAAAATAGAAGGAAAAATAATTGGAGGAGGTACAGGATAAAATTCTTATTAACCCTTTTCACTCCAATTAGTTACGCATTGTCTACTCCAATATTTTATGTTGTTTATTTCTTTTTTATTTTGAACAATGGATGTATCACACCATCCCTATGTCGATGAAATGTCGACATAAGAGTTGAAAGGGTTCAACAAGAAATAACGCTTCGCATATGTAAGAACTACTGTCTTGAGATGATCAAACCACGTGCACATATTCATTCTTGATGTTGCATAACTGTTATGTGCCGTTTTTCCTCCTCGGTGACACGCCATCGGTTACGTCCGAAACGCCCAGTCACCCTCTACGATCAAGTGGCTAAATCTTCGTTTTCTGGGCTCTCCAATTTCCCCCAAAAAGGGACATGAAGGCTACTTTCATACCTGAATAACTCTTTAACCATTTCCCATCGAGCCATCGGTTGTTCTGGGAAAATAATCTGAAATTCGGAACAGAAGCTGGTATCGGTACATTTTGCCGCAGAAATCCATGCAAGCTTGCCCATAAATCCTCGCCCCATTATTGTCGCGTTTTTTATCGACTAGGTGCCAAGACAAAGACAGGAAATCGCCCCCGGACCATTTGAATACGATCGGCAGGAATTCATGAATGCGTAATTCTCGAATCCCCAGCCATTGGATGCCAACTTCTCTCCTGTGTTTTTTGATTGCCGATTGTGCTTAGCGGATCGGGTTCCTCATTGTTTGTTGGGCGCTCTGTGGATCCCCTATATGTAGGCCAGTAGAACTGCCTCCATCAAAAACAATAGAGGACACCCCGTTGCCCAATTTATGACCGTATCTCGTGCTGTGGGTGCTCGAATTTTATGGATGATAGATTTCGCGGAGAAAGCACAAGTTTGGAAAATAACGGAAGGCTTTGGAGCAGGGAATGCTGTCAATATGAATTCCAAATGTAACGGGGGAGGAATTTTTTTTCCATTTTTTTTTCAAACAGTTCAATCATGCAGTTAAGGTGACAAGCTTGCGGTTAAATAAATGACCGAGCTTCTGTAAATAAGCTTTGATTGATTTCGAAAATCTGGGCTGTAAGGTCTGATGCCCTTATGATATATGATGCAATGGAAGCAAATCAATTTTAGGATTAGCATAAACGCTCTGTGACGTTTTTAGGAACAATTGTCTTTTTAATTTCATAATGGTTTTAGTTAAAGTAGATTCACAACGTCAGCATTAGATCTGCTCACTTTTCAAAATCCTTTTTTAAAACTTCATGTCGATTAATGCCCGAAATGTTCGATATTTTCTATTACAAGTTTTACCCTATAAAAAAATATATTATAAGGATATTCTATACATAAGTACATGGTTCGTAATCATTTAGTGCATAATTTAGGGAATTTTGATTTGATTTTATTGCAATAGAGAATTTTGATTTTATTGTAATATGGAAAATCATATACTTCGGGTCATTTGAATTATATATCTAGTAGAAGTCAAAATAAAAACTTCGACTTCTATTACATAAGTCTATAAATATAATTCATATCTAAGGGGGAATTTAAAGGGGAATTCTCGAGCTGGTTGATAATTTGGGAAAATAAAGAAAACACTGTAAGCGTTCAACGATTTCCTGACGTTCTCAGAACTTTTGCAAGTAATTCTTATCAATATAATTTTTTTCCGGTTGATCACATATAAAACTTTTTAAGTGAGTTAAAATTCATTAATGGGGACTGCGGTGTAGTAAATTACTGTATTTAATCACTGCTTTCACAAAATAATTTTTTAAAAGTTAGCCAATTATAATCCAGAAATTTAAATAATTTAGTATGTATGTTTTTTTATGAATCTCTTTAAATATGCTCTATAAAGCAATCTGAACACCGGCCTGAACCTAAAGTCGAAGATGACAATTATTTACCCCTCTCAAACGGTTACGGTATCCTTACATGCATATCTTGTGAACCGTAATAACATTCAATAGTAAATCTTCCATTGGATGAAACAAAAATAATAACGCTCTCTGTCTGCGAAATTTCCGCTAAGTCTAGATTCCTTTTTGTTCATTTTTGGCCTCAAATACGGTGGTATGGTTAGTTACCTTAAGTAATCGTAAAATTTAGAAATTATACGTTTTATTGCGTTAAGAGTCAATTCCACACAGTTTATCCCTAATCTACACTTGTCTCAGGCAAGGCCCGGATTCCATAAATCCTTTCGCCCGGAGTACTTTATTCTCAGTTCTCAGCTACACCTTGTGCATTTGTTTTCCTTTGTTCGAGATTCGGTAAGATGTCCGCCTCGGTTGGAGCTGAATGTTTCCGTTACACCATTCTATCCGCGTGACGTAATCATTACCCGCAAATACTTGCCCAAAATCGTAATTGTCATTGAAAAGCTGGCAGGCCCACGAAATGAAAAGTAAAAAAAAAAAATGGTGCTTCATCTGTGCAATCGTGAACTGCGGGTTTGGTTACTGTGCATCCCCGTCAATACACCTAATGACGCCTAATGATGGCGCATATGTCATCAGCTAAAAATGAAGCCGAACGCAGAATTAAGAGAGGAGAAAAATGACGAAAAAAAAAAAGTTCGGCTATATTGTCGTCCCTTTTTTTTCCCCTTTTCTTTTATGCAGAACGCCTTTGCCGCCTTTCTTGATAGAATTTTTGCAAAGGTCTCCATCCCTGTTCCGTAATCGACCATATCGGATATTTCTGGGTACTTATGTTTATGGCTCGGTTTCGAAAGCGATTTGCGCCGGTCATGTATAAGCTATTTACAGTTTCTGATCCCCCAGACTCTCTATTCATTCCTTAGTATTGCTCAGATCGTGGCTTTTCACGGATAAAAGTTCTTTTGCCCTTTATAATACATTTCGTTACATGAAGCCTCCTAGTTCACATCTCGTTCGCAGATTCGCATTTCAGAAAGTAATTACTGGCTTATACGTATTAAGATTTTGAGAATGCGGTACAGAATTTTCTGAGAGTGTTTGCATGAAAAGAAATCCGTATAAGTTTTCGGAGGGAGGATTTGAACATGACAGGAAGGAAGTCTGCCGATGATGCCCAAAAAAAGAGCATTCAATGTACTCGGGGGGAATATTTAGTACAACAGGGCAGCGTCTTATCCGCGGGATTTCATACTCAAGCTTATGCCATGGGTAATTCCAGTACCGCAATTAGTGATACTTACTCAATCACAGGTGGATTTGTTTACAAGATTTATTCTATATGTTATACAGTTTTAAAATAGTTGTTTCCTACTGCCAACAAGATTAATGAGAAGTTTACTTTCTTGTTTCCATTTTCTTGGTAGCATGTTTTCGCAAACCTTGCAGAGTTCATGGCAGTCAATGATTTGGGGAATAGAAATCATAAGAGACTCTGAAAAGACTGTAGTAGAAAATCAGGAAGATTCCTTGTTTTACCTTACAGCAGAGACCTCCAGTTTAAGAAGCTGACTACACGCTAAATGAATTCAAGTTGTAGCGTTCAAAAATGACGGATTATAACCACGTGAATTTAATATGATGAAAAATTCAAAATTACATTGTTAACGATGTAGACTAAAGTTCAGACAGCAGTTAATAATGTTTATAAAACACAGCTATAATCATTTCAGTACAACACAACATTGTGATTCATAAAATCTGACAATTTTACTATGACAACAGTTATATCAGTAAATTCCAAAACAAAAACTCAAATTTCATTATTGATGACAAATTTGGGAATCATCAAAAATTCTCAAAAGTCGATACTCGACTGTCTTCAGTATTCCTTTCTGCAAAAACTGCCTTAAAATTCGCCAAAGCTAATTTCGCTTCTAACCAAAACATTTTAGGTAAGCGTAGCCAGAAATGTACAGAGGACTCCATTTAAACATCGCTTAAAACTATTACTTGCAAAATGGGAGATGGAGCTTTTACCTAAAATTTTTATTCTGTGCGATTTTTTCCCAGTTAGAATATTTTAAAAGGACAGGGAAATTTGTATTGTAGTTTTCATTTATAATGAAATTCTTTCAACTCTTTTTTTTTTTCTTTTTTTTTTTTTTTTTTTAGTTTTCATTTATAATGAAATTCTTTCAACTTTTTTTTTTTTTTTTTTTATGAACATTTTCCTCATTTATATCATCATGTTTTATCTCAGTTGTTCAAAGTAATCTTAAAATACGAAAGCTACTTCGAATTATTATTTTTGATCATTACGTTCAATCAGTTTTACTTTGCGATGGGGAAACAGTGCTTAGCGACCGCTTCCTTGTCTGTGAGCTGACATTAGTTTAAGTATCAATTCAATCATTTTCGATTTCGTCATAGTCAAATTAAAACATTATGATTAAGGATATATTTAGGGAAAATTTTCTGTGCATATTTATTACTCGGTGTGCAATTATACACTTGATGTCGGAGTCCCTTGCATTCATTTTTCATGTTTCTTCCTTGAGAAAAAGATTACCGATGGAAGGGAAGTTCGAGAATCGCCATCCAAGAGTAAACGTTACTAAAAAGTTGGGAACTTTCACTGTGAGATGAATTCCTGTTTATCCTGATCTAAACCTAAATATCTAATCTATACTGCAAAATATTACCCATATGGAATTGGGAATCCATTGTTCACGATCCTTCCTTATAAAAAAGATTCCCAATAACAGGGAAGTTCGAGAATCGCTATCAAACGTAAACGTCAAAAAAAGTTAGGGACTTTCACCGTGAGATGAATTCCTGTTTATCCTAATGTAAACCGAAATATCTGATCTATACTGCAAAATATTACCCATGTGAAATTGAATTTCCTTGGTAATGTAGTGACTGATATTTTTCCCTCGGTCTTTAGGTGATGACCTCGAAAATAGGAATAAAATACTTTTTTATACTCCGTAATTACATTTTATGTGACTGCATTTGCTGATATTCATTGGTGTGTCAGGAGCATTATCAGAAGAAAGTATTTCTGATTTCACAAAATCTGCTAATATAACTTAACTTTTTTATGTCACTGATTAGAAAAATCTATATTATAAAGAAATATGCAAGAGATATAAGAAAAAAAATATTTTCTGTGTTTCTGTTTCTTTAAATCACAACTTTTTAAGCAGATAAGAATCTTGGCATTTATACAGGCCCTGATTTTCCATTAGGCCCAGTACGCCCGGTCCTAGGGCTCCCCTCCCCCCCCCCCCAAAAAAAAAAAAAAAAAAATATTTTAAGAGGGAAAAAAATCCCAATTCATTTTTTTTTAATTTTACTTTTTTTAATATCAATTTTTTTTATATATCCTTTCAAATTTCATTGATAGGTTCATCATATGTATAGTTATATGTATAGTTCGTCATATGTATGTTGTAGAGTTTATAAGGGTTTAAGTTTTTCTGGTTGCATTGTATTGGCGTTTTAATGATGAAGTTAATATGTTGTATTGCTTTTTGTTATTTGATAATGTTCTAGGCTTCTACGCTTCAAATAGCCAATTCTTGGTAAAATGGTACTTTCACAATGATTCATGATTATTTTTTTGTGTGTCAATTTCGGAAATTTTACACCCACATCAGTGTTAGGGGGGCCCCCATCCCGAGTTGTGCCTATAGTCAAGAATTTTCTAAATCGGGCCCTGCTTTTATATATATCATCTCTATTAATATTCATAGAACAAATGACCCAGTTTCCTTCATTTTCTGATACATACTAATATTTTTCTTTTGTTATATGAACGAGAGTATGTTATTATTAAGTATGAGGATAAATTAATTGATTTTGCTTCATATATTCTCTTTTAACTTTTCTTTTTAACATTTTATTAATTTTGATAGGAAGTTCTATAGTACCCTAAATTTAAGAACCTTAAAATTACGAATTTACGAAATTGGAAGAAATTGAGAGATAATCGACTTTTGTACCTTCGTTAGAAAAATCCCAAAAATTTCATTTGATTAATAGAAAAATCACGGGAAAATATATCGGATACAGACCAAAAAGATGCACAGAAATCTTTTCCGTACAACATGTTCTCATCACAGCCTTTACCAGCACGCCTGTAATGCCCCATTAGAGTCTCGGTAAAAAGGAAAGTCAGAATAGATTTTTTTCTTTTCATGTGTGCCGCTTCTTCAACTATTATTTATATATATCATGAATTGGAGTAAAAGGTATGACCGGTCGACTTCACACCGCCGTAACAGGATCTGAGCTTTTAAAGCTCATTAGACATACCTCCAAACCCCTCCTCCCCTCTTGTTATAACTGCAGTTTCGAATAGCAGGTAAGGAGTAAAAGAAAAGGAGAAAAAAAAATGTATAAAGCCCTCTTTAAAACATCTATTCCTTTCTCTTCATTTTTATTGGTACCTTATATCACGAATTTCACGTAAAGTTTTGCTCCACCTGGTGGATAAAAAGGAAAGAAACGCCAAATCATTTTTTTTCCTTCTTCCCCTACTGAGTACGATTATTAGCATTTATTTGCAACCCAGGTGTAAAGATTCCTAAATCCGGATCTTAGAAAAAATGTATGCCACAAAGGAGAGGAAAAAAGGGGGGAAAATAAATCTGAAAGGTAGAATTTGAATAAGCGGCTGGAGAAAAAATGTTGATATCTGAAAAGACTTTCGGAAAGACTTTTCGTCTATTTTATCATTTCAACTGTTTATTCGGTAGAATTGTAATTCTGTCCTATTAGAGGGGTTATGACTTATTATTTAAAAGTCTTTCTGCTATTTATTCACTCTGTTTTTGTTTGCTGTTGGGTTTCTTTTTTTTTTTAAATTCTTTGTTTGTTTGCTTTCTCTTTCCAATTTCTATCTTTGCAAGGAAGAGTTTTATTTGAGACTGCATATTTAAGATTTTATCACTTCAAGGTTAAATGTATTTTTCTTCTTCATAAAATATTTAAATTTGAAATACGAAGTTTAAAAAAAAATGAAAGCCTTCCCGTAATATTTCGAATTTAGGATTTACTATTTTCCTTTTACAGGGTTTAATTTTTTTATGCTTTACAAAAGAAAAATATGTCTTTTCTGTTTGCTGTACGAGATAGAAAAGTAAAAATTTAAGTTACATCTTATCAGATAAGTTTCTGCTTGCCTAATAGGATGTAGTAAAATTAGAAGTATTTTAATAGTGTTAGAAGTTTTATTTATGATAACTGATTTGGATTCACGCTATTCATTAAATTTTAATCATGTAAAATTCTTCGATATATTTTAAAAAGTATATGATTTTGATTAACGTGTAGTTTGTAATAGAAAAAAATATAGATTTTGCTTTTATAGTTATTGTTGAGTACCTTATAGTAATAGTAATTATTATCTGTTACCTTAATAGTAAAATATAATTATTTATTACTTTTTCCTTACTTCCTTTACCTTAATAGTTATTATTACCTTCTTTTAAATAATTTTCCCTGTATATTTTGAAGTGCAAGAAGCCATTTTTAAATGCTTTACTTTAACTCGACTGTTTTCAAGTTAAAATAAAAATGTTAAAAATAAAGTCTTTGAAGATAATCAGCCCCGTCAAATAACTTAACGTTAGACTCTCACAGAGTTCACCGGGTTACCACGTCATTAAGGTACACTTCTTCCAACTCAGTTTGAAACTTTCAAAAGTGCTTACAAATAAATGCTAAGCCCTTAGAGTCCAAGGCCCTGGCCAAATGACCCTCTTGCTACAGCCCCCAGTTGATGGCACGTGAGTACAAACTTATACTAAAGATAAAAGAGTCTCAAAATTAAAAGTCACTCATCCACAAAGCAAAGTAATTCAAATCAATATTAATTCCAGTAAAAACAAATAGGTATTAAAAGCTACTAAAAAAATTGTTTAATTGAACTTTATTTTCGCAGTGCTTGTTTCTGAACTGAATAAGAGATAATAGGGAAAGAATGAGAAAGGTTGGTTTGTTAGTTTATTGGTTGGTTGTTTGGGGTTTAATGGCTCAAGGTCTAGAGAGGAAATGCTGTGCCAAACACATGGTAAAACCCGTAAAACATTATTTAAGTCAGAGAGAAAGATTTTGATGTAGTACTTTTAAGCAAAGTTTCTCCCCAAAACATGTACTCGGAGTGTAAAGTGTCGTTTTTCTAACGCATTTTTGTAAATTAATTACAGATTAAGTTTGAAAGAATAGACTATGTAATACCCTTGAAATCATTTCAGCAATATCTGCGCAAACACAAAGAGAAATATAGAACTCTAGCTGCCAGAAATCTTTCGATATTGCGCAAATTGAGTTTTCTCGAGTTATCGTTGTTTATCAGTGGATGTGCCTGTTTTGCTCTCGGCTTCTCAAGTGCGAAGCGTTCCAATGAACGCAGGCATCCGATGCAAAAACAAGCCACTGTAAAATCCGCATTTAAATCATACATGTAGGTCTTGATTCAGGACTTCCATCGGAAACAATAGATGAGGTATGACGCAAACGATCTTCAAGGTTCGACCGCCATCTTGTTTCGGAAGGAAGATTTGCTAGCGAATTGTCTCAATCTTTTTTAAACTTATTTCATAGAATTAAGAGGTTTATACAGGTGGCTTGCTTGTTATTTATCGATATATTCTCAAGGTTATGGCTAGTGGAAATTGTAAATGAGTGAATTTATTAGTTTTAAAGGCGTTGAATCGTAATTTAAGATAACCTCTCCGTGAGTATGCAAGTTGGAGACTTCTTTCAAGTTACCATTTCAATTGTTTAACAGGTTTCGCGTTATGGAAGAAAAAAAAGTTAAACTTGTAACATTTATTCAATGAGAAAAGCTTCCTTTTTTTCTTTTTGGTAAAACTGAAATCCGACACTGTGTTTTTCTCTATTTTAGTTATTACTTTTAGAACCTTTTTTAGTAAATTCTCATGCATCTACAAAGTTAAAATTAAACAAGAGAACTGCCCAGAATGTTAAATTAAAAATAATGGTAATTTAAAACCTGTGCTACGTAAAAAAAAGTAGTTATAAACTGGAAAAAAATTTCCGCTAGATTTTTTTTCTGTACCTACTATTTTCTCGAAGTCAAATTTCTTTCATGAGTCATCCATGTATAAAGAATTATTAAAATGTTACTTTTTCATATCAGCTTTCTCAATTCGATTTTGTAGTTACATGCGAAAAGAGCATCCGTTTGTGAAGTGCATTGCGTAAGCATTTATTGCATATAGCAGTGTTATACTACAACTTCAGATTTAATGGGAAACTTCTGTATGTAATATCAGTACTTATAATACACTCATCCGTCATATTAGAATTTTCATTTGATTCTTTTCTGTATATCAGAACCATAACTCGTATAGTTTAAAAAAAATAGAGAGTAACTAATATCCTTTGGTAATCAAATACTCAATCACTGGTACCTAACTGAACCATTTGATAAGAACAAATAACCGTAGTTTAATTATAAAAGTATACGTTACGTTACTGGTAGTCCCAAGTTTCGTTCTCGAATGTAGATACTGTGCACATCCCATTCAGAATTATCTGTAAGCAGTATAAGTTTTTCCCATTGCTTTCAAGTCTTTCAAATTGAACAAAGAAGTATGCGTACTGCGAAATACATTGACTCATATTAATTCATGTTAATTACTGCACGGGTCCCACACCTCATTAATCCATGCTTATCAATGTCCGGGTGCGCATGGAAAACCGTAAAACGCTGATAATCCAAAAAAAATGTCCTTGAGCCCCGGAGAAAAATGATATTTTTCATGGTTTTACATGCAGAAGCTAAATGCAATTATCAAAATTGGATTTAATTAAAATAACAATGAAACTTAGAGATTATCAGTCATTTGTCTGGACATTGTCTTTCATTCCTTTGTTTTCAAGACATTTTGACACATATTCTAACAATTTTTATTTTATTTCTAACTATTTCCTGTTTTGATGCAAGGATATTATGTCCATGGAAAATCGGGAGTCATTGTTAAAGAAAATTTATAAAAGCACGTACACTAAACGTATATCTGGAGGGTGCAAGCAACAAATATTGAGCTAGCTTTACTTTCCGGGGATGTCGTCATCTGTTGTATTTATGCATTTTCTTTCAATCTTCCTGATATTCAGAACTCAGATCATGTATTTTATATAACATATTGCCAGTGTCATCAGCATTCTTTTCCCTCTTAAAATTAATAAAAATGAATCGTTCAAAATTTTTATTTGCCTCTAATATTGTAAGATATTAGAGGCAAAGAATTTGTCTCCAGTTTGCCTCTAATATTGTATTGAATCCACAGTTCCAGTGGCTTAAGCAAGGGCGGCTCCAGTCCAGAGATTGGGGAGGGGGGGGGGGGCAACGTCGGCTCTTAGTGTTATATATATATAATATATTATGTATGTATGTATATATATATATGTATGTATATATATATGTCTGTGTTATATATATGTATGTATGTGTTATATATATATATATATATATATATATATATATATATATATATATATATATATATATATATATATATATATATATATATATAAGAAATAAACATCCTCTCATTTTAAATTTAAACTCATTTAGTGTTAGGTCTACGATTATATAATTTTAGGTTAGGAAAAAAAATGGCTGGACTTTTTTCTTTTTTTTTTGGGGGGGGGGGCAATTGCCCCTACTGCACCCCCCATGGAGCCGCCATTGGGCTTAAGATACTTTGTCTGGAAAGCATTAGTAATCACTTCAGAAAAGGAATTTAGATTTCTTTATCTATTAGTTAAAAGGAAATAGATAAAGATTATATATTTTCTGTATATCTCTTTTTCAAATGTCCCTTTCAAGAGAAGCAGTATTTTTCGCTTACGAAAATCTCTGACACGCTTCCCTAATCAGAAGGGGAAAAAAGAAAATTAAATTCCAGTGAAATATGAGCTGGATTTCATTTTAATTAAAACGCAAAAAACGGAGATTTCAAGAGACACATCTGATTGATACGGTCTTTCCGACCCCTCAATCACTCCATTCGGAAACATTCTTAACGACCTATTGTTTCGGGGAATCCTTAGCGAGCTCAGAACACCCCGGTAGTAGCAGAATTAATCCTAGTCCGTGAAAAATCCACAACGTACGACCGGTATATATTTAGAGTGGGGGGGGGGGGGGGAGAGAAGCGAAATCTTATTCCACCTTTTCCTTCTACCCACCCGAGGTGTTGTTGCAAGCTCGGCAGAGTCGTGATTACCGATTGCTAATCTGGACTTTATCAAGGCCGGGTTTGGATGCCATTTGGTTAGAGATTGCTTCATTTGGAGAAGGGCGCCCCCCGTTTTTTAATTGACTCCCGTGGCCCCGCGCCTAGTAAATAGGGGTTATATCGGTCATTACGACCAAATGGGATTTTCGGGGCCCTTTCGCAAAAAATGTGCTGTGCCACTTTTTCTTTTCTGAGCATCCTCATTTCTAGAATCAAGTCTTCTGTGTTTTTGTTTTCATTTTTTTTTTTATCCGTGACTACCTTTTTTTCTCTCTCTCTTAATGGTGAATAAAGGCGCCCTGATTCCGATTACAAAGACATGAATATGTGATCCTATCAGGAAGCGATGGACCCGAGAAATTTATTGGTCCGCTGGAATCGGAGAATGCGCAGTTCGCGGGTGGCCCCTGCAGCATGCTAATGCACCTACTTTATTTTTTGTTTCGTTTTTATCCCACCTCTGTCGGCTAATGCATTTTCGAAGAAATCTATCTGAGGGAGGAAGAGTAACAACATAAAACTGTAAAATCAAAGTAACATCTGATGATGTCTTTGGATGAAATTGCTTGATTTGTCAGCTTTGAAGTTGTATCAAGTTAAGCATCAGAAAGTTGCACAGAACTTTTTATTAGTTTACTTTGGCATTGATATCATTATCAGAATAATTCCTTTTGTCATGACTATTTCTTTCGTTTACGTAACTTTATGGTATGAAACCGACCTGTTGTTGAGTCATTAGCATCCAAACCGCTAGAAGTGTGCGTTATATTCTATCGGATATTGAGTTCATCTCCTTCAGCTACAACGTGGCGTGTTGTACTATGTTTTTCATTGCATTAAACAGTAAAATGACTAATATTTTAAGACAGTGCTTAGCAGATGATATTTCTCTTAAAAATAACATTGCTTTGAAAGCGGTACTATACGAGAACACAAAATTGTGTGATCTGTCCTTATTGGATGAGTTTACTGGAGCCTGAAGCTTGATAGCATAGCTTGTACTGCGTTTTGTGTAGAATGTAAGATTTAATGGAAGTAATGCATTTTAAATATCCATGGTGCCCGGTATAAAAGGCTTGTCAAAAATAGTGATTTAAATATACTTAGTTATTGGCTTTTATACCAATCGCAGAATAATAATTTCGATTTGAGTCTTTTGTACAAAGAAATGTAATTTTGTATACAAAATTGATAGACTTAAGCCTTTTATACAAGTCAAAAGATTTTTTTTATCAATACTATCAATATCTAAAAATCATTTTTTTTACTTAAGCTCTTTATACCGAGTACCAAAGATATATTACAACCTCATCATTATAATGACCGATATTTACTCCATAATACCTTATAGTAGCTCAAATATTTCATTATTCATAGATATACTTGAAAATTATCCTAAAGCCTTCTCTGTATATCAACGATTAGTTTAAATACTTAGTTATTATACTTCTAATATCATGTTTTCAAAGATAGTCTGTCTTTCCAATCGTCTAACGTGTTTTAAGCTTGCACAAGTTCTCCCGAATGAAGATACTACTGACAATTTAAGAACCAGTTTAATTATCATCGTCTCAAAAAACACCCTTTAAAATGAATCCAATTATTCCAGGTATGTCACTGTCCCGAAATATTATGTGGAGTATGTCCGCTGTGCATTCTGCATTAAAAATCCAACCCTAAATATTATGATGAAAGTTACTTAGACAGACCGGTTCAACAAGAAAAGCAAATCTGTGATCTACATTTTATGATGGCAGCAGCTCTGCTTTGAAGTATTAGTCCAAAAAAAATAAGAGAAATTGTGACATCTCCCTCTAAACATGCAATTAACCCCTAATGTCACGTCAAGCAACTAACATTCCATATCAACAAAAAAACCGTTTCGTTTCGACATTCGTCGAAACTGTGTCAGCAATAAATTCCGTTTAATTGACATCTCCGAGACCGTTTGTGTCATTGATAAACCGAAATTGATAGGGCATAGTCGATACTCGGCAGTAATCACGTTCACATCGCTTAGGCTAATAATTTGTGACTAATTGTTTATTAAATCACCGGCTTTTGAATCCCTGCCCACAAAACCTACCTTGGGGCCGTTTTTCCACGCTGGTCACGTCGCTCATCTTGATAAGATTTTGTTGTTTAGCGTTAACTGTTTTGCCAGTCGCTTGCCGTCGCAGTCATATTCGGACTCAAATAAGTAGGAAACTGCTGATAGGAAGATAATGAAAAACGCTCTGATTTATTTAATTAATAGTTTGAAATGCCAACTACCTCTTCCTTATCTGTGACTCAGCTTACCTTGTATGTTGATTAGGCATGCGGCTAACTACTGTAATAATCTGACGAGGGTAAATAAGAATGCAAATTTTTGCGGTTTCGTCGATCGGCCACATATTTTCTGTTGATGGAGGAAAGAAGAAAAAACCCGCAGGTATCGTCTTATTTAGAGTACCTGAATTGAAAACTGTTCTTTTCCTTGGGGGGGGGGGGGAATCTAGCGTCGTGCTATGCTTTTCTTTCATATCTGTTCTGCACCTTTTATTTTCCCAAGCGGCTTTTCGAGACGAACTTAAGCCCTTAACGTTCTATATAGTCTACTCAAGCCTGTCGTGTGTTTAATTTTTCGTAAGTTATTTTTCATTTCAAGTTTAAAAAAACATACCGTACTGTATTTTGTTGCACTATACTGCATATATTACACGCAGCGCTCACTGGACATGTTTGAGAGAAAAATCCTCAGGGCTATCTTTGGCCCAGTGCAGGAAGAGGGACGTTGGAGAACCAGATATAATTTTGAACTGTATAGGCTTTATGGGCAATCACAATTAACACAAGTCATCCGTGGTAATAGATTAAGATGGCTTGGCCATGTTTGGAGAAGCTCGGAAGATAATCCCACTAAGATCTTGACATTTAAAAAACCTGAGGGATCCCACCCTCAGGAAAGGTAGACCACCGACTAGATGGTTAAATGACGTTGAAAAAGACTTTGAAAGTTAAAAATTGGAAAGGAGTCGTCGCAGATAGAAGACGTTGGGGGGAGCCCATGGTTGAGGCAGCCAGGGCCTGTAGGGGGCTCTTGTGCTTGTGAAGAAGATACTGCATATAATTTGTTTTGTAAAATTTTATAATGTTATTTAAATGCTATACATTAATGAAAAGTACGATAACATTGTATACTTTATATAATAAGAAAGCACTATAGAAAGGTAAATATGCATATAACCATCATATAATGTTTGTATACGATATAGCACTAAAAACTATGCATTACAGTCGAACCCCGTTATAACGAACTTCAAGAAACCAAAGGTTTTATTCGCTTTATTCGGTAGTTCGCTATATCCGAACCGTTAAGAAAAATGCTAGAGTTCATAAAATGTATAACTCATTAGTTGCAACGTGTATTCGATAATGATGTATGAAAAAAAATGATAACATCTATTAAAAATGATCATTAATGAACTAAATCGACTAAAATCGATTACTTAAAGTTGGAATAATGCTAATTAAATTACGTGCAATAGGAAAACGGCGGGACCAAAATTTTCGTTCGTTATATACCGGGTTCGCTATAATGGGGTTTGACTGTATATATTTTCAGCTGTATTTTCAGCTGTAGTGTACACTGTACACTACAGCTGATATGTACTTATAAATGTAGAGTATAGTTTATCTCTTGTTCGCTGCATATACATATGTGTGTGTGTGTGTATTAAATGAACCTATAACAGGTTACAGGTTGCAGCCTCTTCTTATATTTTAGTGGACCTTCATAGTTTAATCATACAAATTTAAATTATACAAATTTAAAACTCTTCCAAAAAAATTAGGACTCAGTTTCGATAAATTAAGTCCTTTAATTGTAACAATGGTACAAAAAATATCAAAATTGGCTGAAAATGCTTGATTTACTTCTTCTCAGTCTGATATTCAAATACCTAGTGTTTGAACCATGTTTGTAATTTCTCTGTATTTAGATAGTCCAAAAGCAAGAACTTTTAGAATTGAATTATCATTTTATACCGACTTCTTGTGTCCTAAAGTTCTTGCAGTGCAAAGAAACAATGGATATTTAATATTCTTTACACGCTGAAAAAAAAGCTTGATGAATTTTCTTCCTTTTGTGTCCATCTTTGAGAAACAAAAGCATACAAATTCAAGAACTTAGAAACAATCATAATTTGTCATGCTTACAAAGCAGTATGATTCTCATAGCAAGAGTTAAAGACCAGGCCCTGCTCCTTGGAGAAAGAAATTAGCTTTCTTTCGGGTTTAAGGAGGGAAAAAAAGGAAAAGAAAAGAAAAAAAAAACTTACTGATTGTAAATTAAAACTTTCTCTGCACTCTGTAACAATATTTATGAAATAATATAATTTTTGCTACCGTCAGCAAGCATATCTGCTCAGGGAAATAATGGAGATCGCCCTCCCCCCCCCCCCTCTGTGAAGAAAAAGAATGACTATTCTACGCCAGAAAAAAAATAGGTATCATTGCACCTAAAAACTTCCTATAGTAAAAGTGGTAGTATCTCTTGCTGGCGATCATTTTTAGGAGAATAAAGTGTTTGTTTACATACTTAATACTTTGGCTAGCTGAAAAACAAATATATATATAAAGTGTGGTCCCGTGCTTTAACATTGGAACTTCCAAATTAATCAATATGACTAGTTTTAACATTGGTACTAAGTCTATATTAATTGTAAGTAGTTCTCGTGTTAATCTGTCCTCAAATATCTTTTGACCTATGGACGAATGTCGGAAGATAATGTACCTGCCGAGTTGGGGAAAAAAAACTTTTGGCATTGCCAAATGCGATGGTTATAAATTTTACCATTATTCAAGTTATTCAATGTTATCCTATTGCACAGATATATTCCTAAATCCTCTACAGATGGGTTAATATGGCTGTGGAAAATTTTTATGAGGCATTTGGTAAGTTTTGAGAATCGAGATTTGAAAACACCATTCTTGGTATCATTATCAAATCTGTTTGCTCGAGGAAAATATTTATTTTTTCTCCAGTGTAGGACATTATCCGGTTTTCAACTGCGATCATTTGCTGTTTTACTTTTATGATTTTTATAAACGAGACACAAACAAGATGCTTATTATGAGACACACACACACTCCGAATCACATACTTTTTTATAAGGATTACAAGTTATGCTCATACTCTGTTTATGAAGTTTAAAAGTTTGTTGTAGAATACGCTACTCTGAAATACGTAAACGTATTCATCATACCACGCAATTCTTCTCGTTTCTGCCTTTAAGTTATTTTAGCGATGCACTGAATTCGGGAATAAAGTAGGGAAAAAAAAACAACAAGAGATAAATATTGTTCCGCCGGGGAAAAATGTTTTGAGAATTACCCATGTTTAAACTCTTAACAAGAGTTTATCCCTTATATTAATGACAAAATTAGCTATTGTGCTTTTAGAGAATAAATAAGAAAATAAATAAGTAAGCTTTTGTGAGTAGTTTTCTTTAAACTATGCGTTTCATATGGAAGAATTTTTCCATGGGTTGAAGAAAATTTTATTTCGGTTAAATGCAAAGGAAGTTTAAATGGCTTGTTGAGAGCATCACACTATCAGCGTTTGAGCTTGACAAATAAATGAATCAACTCCCAGCTGGAAATGGGAGGAATGGGGAGCTCTGAGTCCCCACGTTTAGACACGGAAATATATGACATCTCCCCCAAATGGGTAGGTGTCATTATTCCTATTTCAAAAGTCTACTTGTTAGAAGAATTAAATGATACCTGTATTCTTTTTCATTGCTTTTATCTCTACTTAAAAGAGCTTTTTAAACTTTCTGTTGTGCATTACTTTTAATGCTTTGAAACAAAGTTACGCTTTGTTAAAACAACAGCGCCGGGGGCCATATAAGTCTGCCAATTGTTTCTTTAATTTCGGATTCTAGGGTTTTTAATTTTGGAAAAAAACGACGAGATTTGACATCGAGTTGTGTTTTCTATTGGCCAACCTCCCATTTTTGTTTACCTTTATAAATTAAAATTTTATATGATTAGTGATATTTATAAAATTGGTTAAGGAGAAATATTTTTATAATATAGAATGGGGCTCCAGAATCCTCTGTCATTAAAATTGACTGCATGTGTGTTGAATCACGTCAACACTACAAAGCGATAAAACAGAAGCAAAGCAATCTTCAGCATAGCGCATTGCACGAGGATGTTTTAACGTGGTTTAAATTGACAAATCGGAGAAATCTTCTATATTACTAACACAAAAAATATTCGTCTCTTTTGACATGATGCAATTATGTAAGATAATTCGATTCAAAATCTAATTGGCGGAAATGACACTGTTACATTTCTATTGATTTAATTCGCACAACTCTATTTCGCTCCAATAGAATATTAGTTACCGTTATTACATTTGTCCTAACTATCTTAAAGTAATGAAATTAACGTAATCCATTCTTTTCAATTTTATATGGGGGCCAATATTAAAATTATGTTTTCAGTATAAAATTGACATAAATCTGTGACGTCCACTTGACTATCACAGTGAATTCCTTCATACTTGTTTCTCATCAAAAATAAACCATGACAGTGCCAGAAGTTGAACCTACCTTGCTCAACAACTTCCGTGCCATGTCGTTTAGAAACCTCACATGACCCCGCCTTCGAAAAAAAAAAAATCCTGTATCCATAATTTTTTTAAAAAATCCTGCTCAAAATCCTTAATTCCTGCGGATGCTTTGAAATGAATCTCTCTCTCTCTCTTACACCGAACTCATTTATAACTATTTTCTTTAATTAGAAACGGACTAGAGAATAGAATCTTCTATTTTCAGTACAAGGTTCGATACTCTGACTTTTAATCTACCCAGCCAGGTCATTAAACAACCCTTTTTAAGTAGTTCTGCCATTTTGGTAGTAGAATAAAATCATATTTGTGTTCGCAGTTGATGCATATATAAGTTTGATCAATTTGTTACAATTAATTTCAATGAATAACTGCATTAGAAACGGATTCTTTACTGTGGAATTCATCGTAAGGGACGATAAATTACATGTCTGAGTTACTTACAGCTTGGGGATAAAATGGGATATTATTCTCGATGTTTGTTGTTTTGCCATAAGAAATAGTTAGAATGCGAAAAGTAAGAAAATTTATCGTATACATTTAAAATTTCACTCATTTCCGCAGAGGAATTTAAGAAGCTATAATTTGCTGCGCCTATCATTGAAATCACGAGTGTATGCATTCCTGAATACCATCAAACACGGCATACTCGAATAATTACGCAACCCACCAAAATGACTGCAAATCGTGGCTATAAATCACCACTTTTTCCAAAATTTCACTTCGACGCACGACTTTCAAGTATCTCCATGAAGTCGGAAACAACAAAAACGTCGTAAAATATTAGCTCAGCTCCAACAAAACAAGCATTACCCTCATTTGCATGTCTACGTGTATATCTCGGGTTTTCGATGGAAGAAGAAAAAAAAAAGAAATGAAATGAAATGTTAAAATCTGAGAGTAAAGAAAAGCTTCTGTTACGGAAATTCTTGTGGACACATACGGAGACACTTGTACATCTACATAATTTATTTCCCTCCTTAGACCAAGACTGCCTATAAAATCGAAAACTATTGCCGACCAATCAAAAAGCCAGAGATGCTGGGGCCATAATCATTCGTCAAAGTTCGAAAACAATCACTCCCTGAAGAACAAGACAGAAATGAAGATAATAAGCAAAAGATGAAAAATAAAAAACGTATCGCCATCCTAAACAATGATTTGCTGCGTTTGACAGCCCCATGTCCTTGTGCAACAGCTGTCTCTTTCCATTGTTCCGTGAGATACGGTCCTATACTCATATTTACGGCTTTTTTTGGACGCATATGATTACCTGTTTTGCATGCGCCATATTAAAAGCCATATTGGAAAGAGGGAAGGGGGGGTAGGAGAGGAGAGGTAGTCTTCTTTCCTCCAATGATCAAGAGACTCATAAAAACGAAATCAAACGAGTCCTGTGTAGCGTGTTCCTTCTTGTGAATGCTAATAATAAAAATCAGAATGGCTCGCAAACAAGTTGTGATTTTTGCTGAGAAATGATAATGGTTCCCAGTAGATATTAAATAGTTCCCATAAATGAGATGTGGGTTTTTGTCAAAGGGATGGTTTTATGGTGGGAAACGAAGCTTTTAATGTAAAATCCGAACAAAAGTGTCTTTTCCTTTAATCGATTGAGGGAATTCCAAAACTCGGTTTTACACCAATTCGTAAACGTAAAGAATGCAGCTGATGCCATTATAGGAAAGTGGGATTCAAGTAATTAAAACGGGCTTTTTAGAAGCCACGTCTACAGTCAGTTGGTGAGTGTCACGCATATTTTCATTAACTTTGATGAAAGCTTGCTGTACAAAGTCGAAATATCCTTTGTGACAGAGAAGTGAAGTTTTTGCGATCTCCGAAGACTTGGCAATTGACTAAGGTTCTGGTTTGGTTTGGTTTGGTTTGGTTTGGAGCGCTACGGTCAATTTTTGCTACACGAGGGCTAATTAGACCGGAACCTACTGCTTAAAGCCGATTCCGAACGGCTACAAACGTCCATGCCAAGAGTGGGATTTGATCCCACAGACTTTGGTACCGAATGCCACCGCTCTAGCCATTCGGCCATCGTCCCGCCCAAAATGGAAGTCTGAAAACAGGTATAAAAGAACAGGAGATGAAAGGTTCAGTTCATCCCAATTAAATAGTCTTCTATACTCAGCTTTTATTTGATAAACTTTACTAAGGGAGTTTCTAAATAGAAATTTTGTTGCCTTAAAGGATATAGGATACCCTCCTAAATAGCAACCTAAAAAAGGAAAAACTATAAAATTCCATCCCTCAAAAAAATTCATTAAAAGAGAATATGAGAATTTGCTCTCTCTCTCTCTCTCTCTCTCTCTCTCTCTCTCTCTCTTTTCTACTGTAGTAACTAAATCAAACCAATACAACTACTTCAATAAGTAATAATTACATTATGGATTATATGATACAACTTGAGCCTTCATTCTCTAGCGCTTTAACCCCTTTCGAGTAAAATAAGGGATACGTTGTCAAATAAAAACGATAGCAAGTATTATTGTCGTTGAAAATAACGATTTTTTTTCAGAAGATATGAAAATGAGATGTCTTCAGAACACTTTTTTCCCTGTCGATACGGCTTTCATTAATTTAAATAAATTCAATTTTTTATCCCCAAAATAAACATTACTTAGCCCTCAAAACTATTATAAAATATACGCTTGTAATTAATTTAATGTCGCATTTAAAAAAAATTATAGATAGAAAGCTTTCATATGCTTTTCGCATCACTAAAACAAGGATTCTGTTACGCGAGGAATCAAATCAGTTGATACTTACCAGTTAATATAATCAGTATACATACAGTGAAACTTCTCTATGGCGGCCAGTAATGGTTTCGAAAAAAAGGTGGCCGTTTTGAGGGTTGGAAGTTGAAAAGAGGTTTCTCTTCCATAATATTGGCTCTATGGAGTTTTTAATCGGTTCTGAACAAAATATGGCCGTTTAGAGGGGTTGCCGTCGAATAGGGGTGGGCGGCTAGAAAAGTTTCACTGTATATAAAACTGTAAGAGTCTCTTTCTTTTATATATGGTGAAATTGTAATAATTGATAGTGTATATTAATAACATAAATAATAGTTGTTTCGTATTCTAAACACATAGGGATTTAATTTTGCACTATTTAAATACTGTCATCTGAATTTTTTTATCAATACTTTTATAGACATCTGATATACACGTTATTTTCACTTTAATTGTTGTCATCCAAATTTGATATATTTTGACACTCCTAAACTATGTTACTTTGTCAAAGTGAAACCGATCTACCTCTTCAATGCACATTAATGCAAAAATTGAACAACTCTTAAGAAAAAAAAAAAGAAGAAATCTCTAAAATAGCACATTGTAAACTCTTTTAAAAAATTATATAGCTGCATTGTCACGAAAGGGAATTTTTCAGGCCTCGGGACAAGTAGGCATTTTATATGCTAGTTCGACATTTCATGGCTTGAAAAGGACCTTGAAAGATCTAACTAAATGTGGCCCAGCATCCTGAACAAACAGATCTCTATAAACTGTCGAAAACTACAACGCAGCACTCAATCCATGCTTCTCACTCAATGCACACGGGCAAATAAATGTTTTACGGTCAAAAAGGTGGTGGAAATTTACGTCTAAAAACTGAGTTTGTACAGTGAAACTCGACTTGCACGCTCGATTGTTCTCGAATGCGATTCGCAGAACGGAACTGTAAAAACTTGTGTTGTTGCGTCACTGCATTTTCTGTGTGCCCAATGGGTTTTTGTAGTGAATGGTTATTCAACCAGGGACTTTGAATTCGTTTTTCGCAAGTGCTATTCAGAAATTTTATTTTTACTTCTTTCTGAAAATGAGAGATTATTCTGCGGAGTCCAGATGAGTCTGGAGTAGGAGGTTACGTTCTCGAAGACAGTGGATTAGAGAACTGTGAAAAGGTCATGGGAAAATGTCCGTAAGTTTCAAGTATTCTTCTCCCGCTGGAGTAGTTTTCCCGAGGCCCTTTGTGAATATCATGTTCTTTAAATCTGCAATGGATTAAATTGGCTCGAGATTTTTTTTTAACCTTTATTTCTTGTTCATCTTTGGAATGTGACAGTGATATGTCAAATCGGGGGAACTAAATTATATGCTTATGGTCTAATTGCTAAATGTAGTCATGTGGGAGTAAATGGTCAATGACCATAGAAGAAAAATTAATATACTCCATATGTCATTGACCATGAAGCAACCGCGTGGGAAATGCGAGGAAAACAAATTGCAGCAGCTTTTCAATCGGAAGTTTTTTTTTCTTTCTTTTTAAGCCACTTTGATGTAATACGGCTAAACGTTGTGTATTTTAATAGAGCAAGGTTCTGCTGCTTTATTCGCGGGTCATGAGCAGAAAATATTGTAATTTTGGATCTGTGAAGGGGCATGAATATTTCATATTTAATGAACCTTTCCCCTGAATTAGGTTAAAAAAAAAACACTCCTCTCCTCTTCAAATATTTACAAGAGAGGAATTTGCAGGAAATATTTTCTTCCTTAAACTTTAGGATTTTTGGCAGAAACTTTTCTGGTATTTGTCAGCATGTACTTAGCTCAGGCACTATTAGAAGCGACGTTAATGAATTTATTAAAAAAAAATTTGTCGTTATATATATTTTTTAATTATATATGTGCATTTAATTACAAATTTTCAAAAATTTTGATCCACTTACAAAAAGTTTAAAATATTTTTTAGTAATACTATCGATCCATATTCATGCTTTGGAGACTGTGTAATGCTGCCCCAAATTGCACATCCTTATTAAAAATTCAGAGCATCATAATTTTTGGAGACTGTCTCATACCGCTCAGCAAGCATATTTTAAATATGCCAAATCATTGACGTCATGTACCATTTGTTTTCTTTGTATAATGATATTTAGGGTAAAAAGAAAAAAAAAAATCCTCGGATTTCCTCTGAGCATTATTTAGGAGTGAAAAGGAGCTTCCATCGTACTTGAGAGCAGCAGTTATAATTTTCGCAGGATTGCTTACATTATCTCCCACTGAAACCTCCTCTCGATGCACAGTAATTATTTTTTATGAGACGCGATCTTGTAGCACGTTATGATACGCTATGCAGTGTAAAAATGGAAGCGAAAAGGGGTCCTTTAAACCTATAAGTGAATTTTTCCGAAAGACATTTAGCAGTCTATCGATTCCTTATTTGACGTACCGAAAGAGTAAAAACAGAGTTGCCTATAAAAGGTTATTATTACAAACGTCATAAAGAATGAAGGGAGGGCTTCAATAGCGATTTACGGACTTCATTCCCCTCTCCCACGTTCATAATGAGATATGCAGCTGGCCGCCGAACCCACTTGTCCATGAAGATCAATAATCGGTAAATGACGTTGGTAATAGCCACCATGTATCACTTCGCTATAAAAAGCGAGGTTTTTGAGATTATCGCTACTTACCCCCCTTTAATATTTCTTTTCGCTTCTGGAGTAGCCCTCTTTCCGTGCCATGTGCTCTGGCAATGTTCTTTGTGGGGGGTCATGATTGGCTGAATCCCTTTCCCTCTCACCCCATTCCTCTGATATCATTTTTGCCAGCTCCCTCCGCTCCTCGTGTATGTATGTGTACGGCGTGTGTATGTATGTACACCTTATGTTTCTTGAGCTATTATATTATCCCCCGCCTCCCCCATCCGAGTGTTGAACCAAGAGACGTTCAGGCGATTCCGTCGGCCATTATGGTCGGTAATACCTATAAATCTGTCACCATTTTTGTAGTTGCTTAATTGGCAGGAAGAAGTTAATGGGAAGTCTGTGTTCCTCCTTTCTCTCTTCTCCCCTCACGGGGGAAGTAAGAATTGAAGAGTTTTCGAACGACGCGTTTTTCGCGCCACTAGGGGGAATTAAAGTGGAGAGGGTCCCCCTCTTGTGTTTCAGTCCGGCAGTGGGTGGTGGATCTCGTGGCTTTTAGAGGGGTTTTCTTTTCTGGTTGAACACTGGTGCCCCCACCAGTATGGATTTATTCGTTTGACGGATAATTGGTTTTCCGCCGAACTGGATGAGGCACGTTCCTAAATGGTTATAATTAGCGCTGGCTCTCGTAAATCAGGAAATGGGTGACACAGCTTTTCCGGTCAACTCGGAGATGTTCGACGTTCGTTTAGAGTTGTTCAGTTTTTGTGTTTTTTATTTAGTCATCCCTTCTCTCCGCTTTTTGTTTTATTTTGGGATTTTTATTTGCTTGAAACGTGAGATGCTTCAAGCGTCTCTGTGAGTGTAGAGATAGAAGCCGAGAATAAGCTTCGGGTAGTGGAAAAGTCTGAAATGAATTTCGATATCCCACGAATATTGATTTACTTATGGAATATTAATATTTTCATGTGATAATTAATGATGCGTTTCAGTTGTTTGGATCATGTTAAATGTTTTCCATACCGTCAACTGGGGTAACTTTGGCCTTTGCGGGTAACTTTGGTCCAACAAACCTATTATACTATACCTATATACTTATTATACCCATGATATTTAACCCACCTATTGGCCCTTGCAATAAATAAGTGATAAGCACTCTCCTTTGTCTAGCTACAGTCATACAATCTTTTTTCGTTAGTTGGGCCAAAGTTACCCCAGTAGACGGTACGTTTGATGCATAAGTGCTGGTTGAATACTTTCACTAAATATCATGGTATACTGTTACATTTAAATTTTAATATCTATAAAGATCCACTATTTAAAAGATTTGAGAAGGTGTTTTACGGATTACTTCGACATCAATACTCTGAGACATCAAGGTTAGTTAGTCTCTGTGTAAAAACATAGATACAAAAAAGTTTCCATGCTAAAAAATGTATTGAAACATTATTTGATTATTTTCATTTTTATTTATTTGTTTTTTAAGGAAAGAATATTTGTCTTGCAAATGTCAAGAGTATGATGTCACAATAAAATTAGTTTATACACAAAAAGAAAATTAAAAAAAAAATTCATGCGCTTTGTAGCTTCAATTGTTATCTATTTTTATGTACTTTTAACAATTCAACTTGAATTTCTTTCACATTTTTAGAAAAATCAAACTAATGTAATTGCGAGAAAACAAACCACAATTCCCCCCCCCCTCTATGTATTTGATATATTAGTATCAAGCATCCTGTCATCTATATACACTCGCCTTGGAAATTGGACAGCGTTACACAACAAGGAACCAACACACACTACACTGAAACAAAGAAAATATAATTTTAATAAAGCATCAAATTAAAAATATTACTTGCTGGTGGTTGGTTCTCCAGTTAATAAAAGGAATGTTATCTGGCTTAGAATAATATTTTTTTCCCCCCAAATAGCTGAATATGCGGCGAATCCTACCAACTATTTCTCAACGTTTAAACTTTTGTAGAAAGGGTACCTTGGTACCTTGTTGCATAATACTGTCCAATTAACCATTTCATTAAGGTTTAAACACCTTCAAAACATTTAATGACAGCTGTCTCAGCAAGAAAGGAATGCGTCAGGTTTCCCCTCATTTCTGAGGCTGGACTACGTGTCTAATTCTTTTGATAGTCATTGAGTTATTTAAACCTATACAAACACGCACCTTAACTTAAGTACGAAGGCAAATTGTGCAAGAACAATTGTTCTGGAGGAAATACAATCTGAGGTGTTTAGTAGTTTGAAAAGTACTCCGATACAAAATCCTTAGGCAACTGATAAGTGTAATAAAATGAGTGATTAATAGCCATAAACAACTTGTTATCTCTTTTAACTGATATATATTTTATGTTGCATGGCTTTATTTGGGCCTTAAAAATCTCGATATTGTTCTAGCGTGTGTCGTCAACATTTTGTCAAGTAACTCTCTTTTCTATCTTTCAGAGGTGACAATCAAACTGCTGCGGAAGAAGGTCAGGGAGTTTGTAGACAAAGAAGAGTCGACTGCGCAGGTAAGAACTGCTATTTGTTTTGTTCTACACTTGCCTTGAACGTAAAAATTGCCTATAAATCACCATTTAGATATCATTAAAAGCATTCCAATATACCTATACAATATAATGTACTTGATATGACAATTAAAATTGCCCTTAGTCAATGGGGGAATTGGATAACGCCGATGTTCGTTGTTAGATCGTGTGTACGGCATTTAAAAGATATTGAAATATTATATCAAGAAGGACTATTTCAATTCTAAAAGCAACAAAGCAATTCATGTAAAATCGAATACCATAAAAAATATTTTCAGATAACTTTTAAAGAATCCCTGTTGAACGAACTCGAAATAAAAAATTTTGAATAAAAATCTAACCAGCCTTTTGGTTTGCGAGTATGTTTAATCTTCGATTATCAAAAGTTGTTATCAAAAGTTTGGTAAGGGCAGGAATGCAGCGAAAAAATTTTTAAATCTGTAATTTCATAAATAAATATAGTATATATATATATATATATATATATATATATATATATCCTGGGTGGGAAAAAAAGGTATACTTTTCTTCTATTTTGGTGAAAATCAGAAAAGATTTTCACAGTATACCTTTAATAACTATTTAAATTTAAAAGATTCAAATAATTTTGAAAAGTCTTATAAATCTTATTCCCAAATACGGTTTTTTCGACTTTGTTTCGTAGATTTCTGTTTCAGCTCTCAAATTCTTTTGCATTTATCTCATCATTTTAAAACAAAAATGGTTATGTTATCCGGTATTCGGTATCATTTTGTAACCTGTGATCTTGCAGTGCAGAATATATCTCGTTATATGTTTAGAAATGCTATTTATAAACACATAATCAACTATACATCGGGAATGATTTACCGGATACGCGCCGACAACCTGTTGCAGTTACTGTATGTCATTAAGGCTCCAGTTATTAAAAATTGGTAAATAAGTCAGGATTTAAAAATACTATTTAAAACAATTTTTAACTCAAGGATACATGGGTTTCTTTATTAATGTTAACCAAGGCTTCTAAATTTTAAAATTCCTTCCTTTCTCTATAAACTGTTATTAACTGATGGGAATTATAGAATAGCTATCATTAGGCTTGCGATACATTAATCAGATTTTAAAATCCATTCTTAAGATAATCCATTCTTCCATAAGCAAATTAGCGCTGATGTTTTGTTTAAAACTTGATTGGAATCACGTTACTTCCGAATTCAAGACATTTTAAAACGAACGCTCATTGTGACGTACAATTTAAATGTTCATTGTGACACGCGTGTGCAATCTTTCGCTCTCCCCAGGTTGACCGAAAGCTGGATTCTTTTGGGGACGATAATCTTATCTCGGCTAACTAATCTCTAATAAATTTCCTCCGCCTCGTAATTTTAATTCCACAATGCGTTTTATTATTCGCTTTCACCTAACATTGATAAACAATAAACCTAATCAACATTCTTCTCAGCATTTTCTCCGGGCCGTTTCCGTTACTCTTTCCTCGGAAAACACGAACCCCCTAATTTCCGATACGTGGCTAATATCTTCGTTGTAACGAGGCATCTGTCGTCAACAATTGGGTCCCCCTGTTTCCTGGGAAATGATGTTCGGGAAATTATAAATTTCTGGTGTCATTGCTGCCGTCGCGTCATTATTCCGTGAATGGAAGGAAGGGATTTATTGTTCGATGTCAGTTCGGGAAGATTTTGGTCATTCAGTGCGTCCAATTAAACGAGACAATTTCGACTCCGGGGACTGAGGAATCGAAAACCTTCAGCTCTTTTTAATGTCTCCTGCGATGCCACTGAGTACACGATAATGTTTGAAACCTCGCTTTAAAAAGGATTTCAAACGTAGCTTTCAGGTGTCTGTCTTTCAGTGTTTTTGTTGTTATTCGTGTACCTTTGACGGTCCAGTCTATGGATATTTAGCTTTGATTCCTGATCATGTTAGCGTGAGAAATTCGGGTAATCGCCCGAAACCTATATGGACCTGATCTGGAACTTTCGTCCACGGGGTATTATAGAAACAACAGCAACAACAACAACAAAGTCGGGTAATCGCAAAGACTTCTGGTGTCTGGGACTTTGAAGTACTATCTTGCTAGTCAGGGTAGACATTTTTCTATCATTTTTCCTTTTAGGGAAAAAGAAATTTTTTTAACAAAGATTTTTTCGCTCATGTTTTATTCTGACGAGGACATACGCTCTTGAGACCTTAAGTGTATACTCAAAGATTATAATATTTTCTTTCTGGATAGATTGGACGGCAACAAATGTGCCCCAACCATTTGCAAACCAAGGCAATCTCAGCTTCCGACTCTGTAAAATTTATCGACCCGCAGCATATAAAATGAGACTAACAGAGATCTCATGTAAGGTTGATTCTGACTTTCGTGTAAGGTTTTTTAATCCTTCGTCGTAATTGCATTTAGTGCTTACAAAAGCTGAATACAAGCCCAATCATAAGTCTCAGTAGCTGTATTTCAATCTGTTTAAAAGGAAGACAACCTACTCACTCACCGCGATTTTGAGGTCTTAGGAATTTTAAAAAAAAAGAAATCTGCGCATCCTAATGGTATTAGATTATTTTAAAGAGATTTTTTAAAGTTGTGATGGATTTTGATGTTTTGTTATACATAGAGTCAAACACATGTTGCAACCACATATCTGTTTTATGGAGCGTAATGAGTGATCAGATAAAAAATAGCTAATCAAAAAATGATTTAAGGAGAAAAACTGATAAATGTGTGAAAATGTGGTACATATAACTAGAAAGGGCTTTTAAACAACTGTAATTAAAGAGCGATAGTAAGAAACTTTTTTAGCTTCATTTGCCAGAATCTATGACATGCTTTTTTAGTTATTTAATTTTACTCTGCATTGTCGATGGAAAGGTATTTCGTGTCTGCTCGTCTTCTTAAATATGACGAGTTTTCTGAGTAAACTATCAGCCTGATCGGCCCTCGTTATTTAAAATTAAATTTGTTGGACTATTCGAAAAGTTTTGCATTTTTCCCGTATGTTGCATCAGAATTAAGATGTGTAGATAAATACATTTCAAGTAGTGTAGATAAATAAATTTTCGTTACAATTAATTTACATTGCAGATGTAGAATTCTAGACACTTTGAGGATGTGTGTATGAAATGTTGTTAACTGTTTATAGATCCCAAAGGGGCAATTTTAGGGAAATCCCTTAATGTACATACGATTCTTTACTTGTTCTTCAATATCTCTACGCACGGATAAAAATTATTATATTGTTTGAAAAGGCACCTGTACCAAACATAGGCGTAGAGTGCTCTTAACTGTTTTTTTTTTGGGGGGGGGGCACAAATTAAATTCAGTTAGGGACCTCTCCAGCGCATTGACTGCCAAACGGTCCTTAAAATATGAAATATTATGATTTTTTTTTTAAACTGAATAACAATAGAGTTGATGTTTGAGTAGTATTCAAAAGTTATACAATGAGAAAAATAAATATAAATAAAATGAGAAAAAAAAATATTGCATCGAATTTTTGTTATGGATCATTGTTAAAAACTATGTTAAGGCTAAAGGCATAATCGAAATCTTCAGTTTCACTGTTAGAAAAAGCGGAAAAAATCCAACTTTCTTAAAAACTTTCTACAATTTTCCGATTAACTGAACTTCTATTAACGTTTCAATTTATTTCAAGTTAAGTTGGGGGGGGGCACGTGCCCCCCCCCGTACCCCCCAACGCTACGCCTATGGCACCAAATATATTTCTGGTATTTCTTAAAGTTCCACTGGCTAAAAACAAGTTGTTCGTCATAGAACAATACCTCATTCTGGAATTAATATTATATAAACTACCGTTAATATCCATCTCCCTCCCTCCCTCTCTCTCTGGCGATGGCTTGAAATCGCTGTTAAATATTAAATCTAATTTTAGCACTTTAAGAAAATGGTGTTTATTCGGAACCGGGATATTTATGGCCATCACCTGTCATTTAGGAAGAGAAACTGCCCTGCTTTGCTCAACAAAGAATGCCATTCTCAGCAGAACCGCATCAGCCACGTGTCATTGATGGCTGAGAAATCACCTGAATGAATAAAATCCACTGCATCCGTAGTCGCTATCCAAACCGTCCCTGACAATGCCTATTTGGGCCGGGAGAGGCATTAAGACGGCCGAAAATGAAGCCAAGGTATCGTTTCTTGCTGTAGGCGCAGTCCTCTGATTGGATTAGAGGCAGAGATTGGCGTGAAAATGGCGTGCAAATGGCCGACCGGAGGATAAAAATGCTCCCTCTCCCTTCCTACCCACCTTGAAACAGCGAGTGAAAATTTCCTCTTCCCTAACTGTCCAGGGGACAATCTGCTTAAATAACTGATGAGGCCCGCATTCTGGCGACTCGCTATCAATATCTTCAATCCAACCAAGATGCCTCTCTTTGAAAAATTCAACGCAGAGATAAATTCCGAGTACAAAGGAAAGAACGCGAAGGGGGGGAGGACTGAATCGAAAAAAGAAGGGGGGAGCGCGATATAGGTATGAGCTCGGGTATATTTTTCATGTCCCAACATGCCCGGGGCACGACCTGACATGAGCGGATTTTGTGTTCTGTGCTTGTTGCACTTTACCGCTCCGTTCTAAAACGAACTCTCTTTAAGCGGGGGTCCACTAACAGCTCTATCGGTTCGGAGAAGAGGGGGATTTAGCAGGGAAAAAAAAAAAAAAAGCAGGGGGCAAATGTGCGCTTTTAGTGAATTTTTTATCGGCGCTTTTTCGTAAAAAAATGTACGTTCCACCCCTCCTCCTTAACGGCTCGATTCGGTCGGCATGAAGCCTCCAGGGGGCAGTCAAGACCAGGACGCCGTACGGTGCGAAGTATGAAGGGAGAGAGAATATAGGGGTGACCGGGGGGTTAGCCGTAATATATACTGACTAGTGAGATACTCCATTTTCCAATAAAGTATTTATGAGAAATATGTGGCAGGGAAAAATAATAGATATGACTGAAACGTCTAACCATAAAACTGGCCGCTTGCGGTGATGTGCTGGAGAAGAATTGGAACCAGCCATACCGTTCGATAAAGTGTGATTAAACTAAATAAATATTAGTGTGTCTTTTGCGAAATGTTGATTCAGCTTTAGGTGCGCTTGCGAGAATTTATTTGCAAACAACTTGAGGGAATGTAGCCGCATTCTGAGGTGAGTTATTCGTGTGAAGTTACTCGTGTGCCGAATAATGAAACGTCTAAAATGGCTTGCACCTGTAAGCTCGTTAATACAAAATCTATTCCTTTGATATCGTAGCTATTCTTGAGAAAGCCGTATTGCCATGGAATTCATTTGGTGATCACTGAATTGCTTCTTCGTCCAGCCATTTTAATTTGCACCAAAAGTAATTTTGAGGAAAGAATATATCTATGCCTGGTATAAAGGGGTTAAGTTAGTGATTTAAATATACCAAGTTATTGGCTTTTATGCCAATAACTTGGCATAAACGGGCAATAATTTCGACTTGAGTCTTTTATACAAAATTAATAGACTTAAGCCTTTTATAAAAGTCAAAAGATTTTTTTTTTTTATCAATATTAACAAATATCTAAAAATCACTTTTTTTGACTTAAGCCTTTTATACCGGGCACCATAGATATACATCACGATAATTTAAACGGAATGACACGCCCAAGAAATTCTGAAGAACTGGCTTAATTTATGTGTTAATTAATTCAGACATTTAAAATGAAAATAAAATTGGGAAAAGCCCTTTCTTCCAATCTAGATCTGTAGGCATAGAAAAACTAAATTCCATATACGATTGGTCCGACCAATCTCATCTCTTTAATGCCAGACTAGAGGACCAGTTTACAGGCAATGGGTTTGATTGGATAATTTGAAGTTCAAAATAAACTCGAAAGCGTCGTCCTTGCAGACATAAAGAACCACATTTCTGCATGATGAGAGGACATGGTAAGAGGACGACTTAATATAAATTCATAAAGTAATACTAAAAGACGGGCAGACGTTAAATTGTAAAAATGATGCAGTATAAAAATTAAAATTTAGGTGGATGATTTCAAAGATAGTAATACTTGAAAATATTTGTATATCTGTCTCGAATCCTTCTTTGGTGGGTAAGAATGGTTATTAATGGTTATTATTAAGTAACTCAAATCAAAGAAATTCCTTTCCATTACTATGCTTCTTATTTAAATTATTGATGTTGCTTCGGAGACATTTTATAGAAATGAATAGCACATGAAACTGAGTGAAATGAAGGGTTGTTATTTATTTTCCTATTCGAATGTGTTTACAAATATTGGTTTATAACCATTATATTTTCATTCTGTCGCTATATTTGTATGACATAGAAATTAAATTGTCTTGGCACCAGAAATGTAGTTAGTCCAATGAAGTGATTGTGCCTTGATTTCAATACTCTGCTTTTATAGTAGTGGCAGCACATTTTCTGTTTACTTTTCGTCTGTGAGATTTTAGCTGTATTGGTTAGCATTGCATTCCTAGAATATTTCTTTCTACCTTTTCTTTTGCACGATGAATGAATAACCATGACGATTTTGCTCTATATTACCTCTCCAAAATCACTGTATTTACGTTTCATTTGCTGATATAACGACTACGTCTGGCGATTCATGATTAAGCTAATCTTTTATGCTCTTTCCCACTGAAGTGTACGCCTAAAATGGCCTAGTAAAAATGTGATATATTTTTATTAGAATCTTCTTGCAACAGTTTTCGATTCATGCACATGAATGAAGAAAAGGGTTCCTATTCTCATCCTTATTTAGTTTACCTATTATATGCATAAATATGTCATGAATATTAAAAAAACAATATATCTTTAACTAAGACAGAAACTTATTAAACGTTTAAGTTCATACGCACCATCACTTCCACAGTTCAGTGTCTCTTTACGCATCACACCCTATTCTTGTCTGCAGTCTGAAATTCACTGGGAGGTGGGGGGTGGGGAGTTTTGCGGTTTAGCAGAAAAATTCGCCCTCGCACCGTATATGGTAATAAAAAATGGTCCTGGACATCGACGTGGCTCTTAGGGCCTCTTCACATAGAATCCGTCAACGTTACACGTATTGACATATTTTAAGCCAATTAGACGCCTTAACAATTTCGTTGCTAATCGATTTGAGGTTTGTAATTGGTTAAATATATTTCAATACGAGTAACATTGACGCTGACGGGTTCTATGTGAACAGGCCCTTAAAGAGATCGCTTCGCAATGCAAATCGATGTGCCCAAGGTTGACATGCGAAAAGTTGAGAACTGGAAAGGAAACAAATTTAGATCAGTGACAGAAAAAAGAGGGACTATGATTAAATTAAAAAATTTCAAGTAAAGGAGGCGTTTATATATATATATATATATACATATACAGTAAAACTTCTATATGGCGGCCAGTCATGGATCACGAAAGAGAGTGGCCGTTTTTAGGGGTGGCCGTGGAAAGGGGTTTCTTCCATAAAATTGGCTGTATGCAGTCTTATCGATTCTGAACAAAATATGGTCGCTTAGATGGATGGCCGACAAGAGAAGCTTCATCGTATATATACATGTATGTGTATGTATGTACGTATATATATATATATATATATATATATATATATATATATATATATATATATATATATATATATATATATATATATATATATATACACACACACACACACATACATACATACATATACATACATATGTGTGTATGTGTGAGTGCTGACTTTTATTCAGAGTTATAACGGAAAGCGAAGGGGAAAGTAATCGAATAGCAGACTCTCCTTTGTTTAGAGTTTTCAACTTCTCATCTATAACAACTGACTTGAATGTGTCCACTGTTATCTGTCTGCGCCGCAGCATCACTTTGCATATATATCCACATTAAAGTTACCGGTATTAAAGATTTTTCCCCGTTTCGTATTGGATTTTTGAATCTATACGCTGTCTTTTAACGACTTATGAATCGCTCTCCCGCGCTATTCATCTACTCTCTCTCGTTTTCCAATCATTCATCACCAATAGGGCCGCACACGTGTTATTGGCGTGCTAAAATCTTTCCGATTCCCCCCCCTTTACTCTCTGTAGCTGTAGATGCTACTCACCAGTCATCACGTTCGGCTTCTAAATATTTGAGTAAAGGAGAGGCCACTGATAACGGGAATTTTATTAGCGACCTATGCACAAAACCGGAAATCAATAAAACCTTTATTGCCCCGATAGGTCGCCCCGTTCGGAGCCATTAAAGGCAGAGAGAAAGTCTGTTTAAGGCATTTGCCGATAACATCTTTCTGTTTCCTACGGGGGTGGAGAATATGGTTTGATCCGTGGCTTGTCGCGCACATGTAATATTTTGATTGTAAATACGCCCAATAATATCCCTACGAGGCTGTAAAAATCTATTCTCCGCTGACTTATCTCTATTTTTCCTATACATTGAGGACGGTTACTAAGAGAGTGATTCTTTAGCCCGGGATGTTTGTGTCTCGCTTTATACTTCCTTGAGTGATGGAAATGAATTTTAGGAGGAGGAATTCCTCATTTTCTGGGTTTTAGTGGCGGAATATTGCGTTCTAAAACCTCGCCTTGAATTATACGATTAAGACCAATGTCTGTATGACACTTTCTCTAAGTTTACAACTTAAGTCTCCAGAAACACCCTTGCGGAAAGAATTCAAAAATGACAGGTCCGAACTTAGACGGGATAACTCAGTTGTTTGCGTCCCAGAGGAGCCGAGACCATGGTTCAGTGGCCAGTATTGGCAGATATTCGTTAAGGCTGGTGTGTACTAACCCTATTGGATTCGCTCACCTCAATGTTAACCTATGGAGAAAATGCGTCCAAGGATTGCCGACTTGGATTTAAAGATTTTTTCTTTAATTGTACTCCGTAATACAAAAAGAAATTTTACACCTTGGAGCATTTTTCGTATTTTTTTTAAATGCAAATAATATTTTAAAACTTAAATTATTCGGGGGGGGGGGGGAATCTGGTGTAGTGTGTTTTGAACACATCCATTCCTTTGGTGGACGATATATACATACATACATACATATATATATATATATATATATATATATATATATATATATATATATATATATAATTTATAAAATGAATCCTGTTGACACTCAGACACCTGGTGCACGATATATACATATATATATATATATATATATATACATACATACATACATACACACACACACACACACACACACACACACACACACACACACACACACACACACATATATATATATATATATATATATATATATATATATATATATATATATATATATATATATATATAATTTATAAAATGAATCCTGTTGCAAGGTGTAGAAAAGTTGAGGCTATCTAAAAATACCATTTTTATTGGATTATCGGCTTTTATGCAGCTGTAAATAGTAGACAAATTTTCTCCATAGGTTAACATTTGAGGGGAGCGAATCCAGTAGGGTTAGTACACATCAGCCTTAAGTCGCGTAAAGCATTCGGCAAAAATTCACTGAGGAACAACAACAAAAAAAAAAGCATTCCTGAGAAAGTATGAATAAATTAAGAAAATATTCAGACAAATATCTTACAAAACGTTAGACTAAAAAGAAAGTGGGATTGTCGTTATTTGGTTGAGCAATCGGCGTTGAGGTGAGGCGATCCGGGTTTAATGACCAATCCTCAGAGTTCATTCTTTACACCTAGCAAGGTACGCAAGGATCAATTCTGTTTTTCGCTTGATTCCAAAAAGTGGTGATTTGTTACCGTGCTCACTTACGGCAATTTTCAAGTTAATCTTTGTGAAAAATTAATGTAACTCCATGAACTTGTATCATCTGTCCTTGAGAATAAATATATAATTCGGTGATTTTCGTGAAAATAGTGAAAGTTTCCCTTTAATTTTTATCGCTTCCTTTTAAATTTATGAATATAAAAAAATTATCATAATGTGTCGGTACGATAAAAAGATTAATGATGGTAGTTAATACGACGGTGTACGAATGTCGTATATATATATATATATATATATATATATATATATATATATATATATATATGTATGTATATATATGTATATATATATACATACGACGGTGTACGAATGTCGTATATATATATATATATATATATATATATATATATATATATGTGTGTGTGTGTGTGTGTGTGTGTGTAACCTGAATTGTAGGGTAATTAGTGTGGTGCGACATAATGTCGGGCAGTTGGCCACTGGCAGCCGTATTTCTATAGCAATGATAGTGCATTTAATATTTTTTCTTAAGAAATCAATGCTCCGTTCCATCGTCAAAGGAAGAAAAAAGGATTTGATAAATGTTTCTGTGCGATAAATTCTAGTCAACGAATATGTCTAGCGAAGTTATGGCTTTACGCGCAATGAATTACAGTCCATTGTTTTAAATGATTAATTTTCTCTGTTGTGCTGAGAACTTAAGTGGGTTGACTTTGCCTCAATTATATTAACTGAACCTCAATCATATCTTAAGCGATAGACACTGATTATAAAGGCAAAATTATTTTTATTGTTTCCGAAATTTAATTTCAGGTTATCGCGCAATTATAAAAGCATATAATTTCATGCATTTTTCAGCTTATCTCAACTTTAAAATGCATCATTAGAGTTTTATTTCAAAAATAATTTGAGATGAATTAGGATCGCTATAACAATCGCTTATTTTCTAAAACCCTTTTTAATTTCAAGTTTATTAAGACAAAAAATAATATTAAGTAATTTCCTAAAATCTCACAGGCTTGAATATCATATAACTTATAAATGATAAATAATGATACATAGGACGAACATATCTTGTCATATGATGGACATAATCATTTATAAGTTATATGATAATCAAATCATGAAATTAATTTCATTCTTATTTTTTTTCTCAAGTTAACTGCTACATACATACATATAAGAACACTGTAAAACTCTCTAATTTTGTGTGCAAAATTACTTCTCTATATTTATTAAGTGAACACTTTTCAAACGAGGACATTAAGTTTGTAAACTTCCCTCCCTTTTTTAAATAATTATTCTGATATATATATATATGGGTGTGTGTGTGTGTGTGTGTGTGTGTGTGTGTGTGTGTGTGTGTGTGCTTGCTTAGAGTTGGATAACTATTGAAAAAAAGAAGTTGAAATTTCAAGGTCGCGGTAGAAAAAGTTTGGGAACTATTGTAGGTCACAGAGCACTGTGAACATGGAAACATTTCACACCCTCTATCCGTTTCTCTAATCTAGAGAAAAAATAGACAATTTTTTAAAAAAAATTTCTAATTATTGTTTCAGTTATTGGTTTCTTCAGTTGGCTTATAGCGCCATCAGTCTCTGCAGTTTTCTTTTCTCTAACTCTTGACCCAAGTATCCAAATATTCTGGAAAATGCATTTCGGCACGAGTACTGACATCCATTACAGAGAAAAAAAGGGTAAAACATGATCATTTCCCTTAAAAATTAATTTTTCAGTTATGACGATAAAGGTATCGAATACGTTTCCCGACTTGTATCGGGGCATTATTTGTTATTGATTAAAATATTATTCCCGTATCCATCCAAGTTCTTTCACTTCTAAACCCTGGTTATGTAAGCTTAAGAAATTCGCACAATCGCATATTTCTAGTTTTTTTTCATGTTTCCCTGCATTACACTTTGAGTAATGGGGGGAAAAGTTCCTTACAGTATATCATTTTCAATCAGAAATGTGATTTAACAAATATATTTGAAAATCAAACTTTACATGCCTTTCTTTAAAAAAGGGACCATGGTGCAGTCATAAACATATACTAAAAATTCACGTTCCTCTCAACTGTGTTAGTTTTGAGTTGTTTCATATTTCTATATCTTTTAACAGAATTTCCGTAGCAGAATACTTTATGAAGATCCAAATGATTGAGAAAGGGTATTTTTTTATAATGAAAAAAAATCTGTAAATTTGACCATTTTATTCAAATCAAATCCCACGACATTCGACATGAAGAGTGAGTTTGGTAGGGTAAATTTTATACCAAATGATAAACACGGTAGAACTTGTAAAGCTGACGTTTGCCTCTGATTCGTATCTCGCCCACCAAATTAGCCATTCCTTTTGCATCTTATTTTCACATCTCTTTCCTTAAAATCGATCGCCCTAGGTATTTTTCCTCTTCACCAAATTCACTTATTTGTACTTTCACTGTAAATGAAACGTTTTTAGTTTTTATCAAAATAAATATTTGAATGTTAAATGTATTTTACAGGCTACAATCTCTATAAAATGAAACACTCATATTTCTTTTCGTTTACTTGCAGGATAAGTCCGAGGACAAAGATCCTGAGCTGTTTCCTCTCTTCGACGAAAAGGAATCCGATCCCTCAGAGTCACGGTTACCGCTCACCAGAAGTGCACATCCCCAGGAAGCCGAGACCAAAGTTGCCCAAATCCAAAGTGGTACGTGGCTCTCTTATTTAAAAGTATTTAACAGCATGGAAAGAAGGAAAATGTAGAAACAAAGAAGGGTTGTACGCCTCCGTTCTCAACCTCAAAGTGAAGGGTGTCGCGGAAGGTGGTGCATTTCCATTACACAGGAAAATAAACAATGGCTAAAGGCTGGTTGGGAGAGTGCTGTAATATGTTAGGAGTACAACACTTGGCTTCAGATCGATGTTTGTAGTTTTTAGCTCTACCGAAAAATAACCAATAACTAATGGCTGGATGAGAAAGTGCTATATCATAGGAGTACAATACTTGGCTTATGATCGATGTTTGTAAATTTTAGTTACGCAGTAAAACAAACAGTCAGTAATGGCTGATCAGGAAAGAGCTAAATGGTAGGAGTGTATTGGCTTAAGATCGATGTTTGTAAATTTTAGTTTTATGCAAAGATAATCAATGATTAGGGACTGATCTGAAATATACTATGTGATAAAAATACAACAGTGGGCTTAAGATCAATATTAGGATCTTCTCTTGGTAGTCACATTATCTCTTATTAGAAAGGTATAATATATTGTAGCCATTATACATGGATACTGGGAAAAAGTCTTATTGAAAGACTTCCAAACCTACGTTTTACAAACGCATTGATTTTTTCCAAGTTCCTTTTGTACATTTTGACAATATATCCCCATCACGCGGAACCATTCTGTACAAAAGTTTTCTACAAGGTTTTCATTATCTTTAACTAAAAATATTATTAATTCTGCATTTTTTAAAAATTATGATCATGATATGTCTTTCAATTTTCAATTAACATGCGATAAAATGCAGTGCCACTTGGATTAGAAAAAACACCGGTAATTTTCTTTAAAATGTTTCAGCGCTTTTGTTTTCAAAGTATTCTAAGATATTTAATTTTTTTTTAAATTGAGAGAAGTATTACATCTACAACAGTTGTTATGTTGTTGTTCCTTTATAGGAATAAAGTATATGTCAGTTTCCTCCATTAACGCTGATATTTTGCTTTTACGTAGTTAGCAAATCTAGTTAATTAAACAATGTAAAACTTTTCATATACGAAGAACCAAAATGGCTGTCCATTGTTTACAAACATCCTAGTTCCCAGTCTCTGACGTCTTGTTCCTCTCTATACCTTCGTTACTCCATTCGGTTTAGTTAGACATAAGATCATTTGTTCCAGGGCGATATTGAAGATATTTCACTTTGTAGGATTATTTATTATTCTGTTAAATGGTCTATGATTCAATTCAAAACCTTTAAAATACTTGGAATTCTCAAACACATCTTATTAACCTCAGAGGGTAAATTTATGACCACAGTGAATATTGCGGCGCAAAATTCAATATCTTAAACAGACACATTTCGTTCCTTTAATATCGGACACTCTGAATTCAGAATTAATTGATGTTGTGTCCAACTTTGCAGCTAACTTAGATAAAATGTTAAAAATAAGGCATCAGTATGTCCATATCTTTGCTATTATCATTTTGAATGAGCTTTTGCACTGTAGCGATGTTTGTAATAATTCATTGTAAGACTTATAAATAAACTGGATCATCCTAGATATGACATTGTGTTGCGGATGCTAAAGCATGCAATGCTGTAAAGACGCAGTTTAGTACTGAGCTTTACTTCACTAGTGTCTACGGTATAATTTATAAATAGTTTATGTAATTATTAAGGGCGAATGCAATTGATAGGTTTGTCGGAATAACATCCATTCTTAATACTTAACTATTCAAAGTAATCGCAAGTAACGATAGGTACTTGTTATTTCTTTAAAAAAAAATTGTTAAAAACTTTATTTCTGTACGTCTTTGTAGTTTTCGAAAACTAGGATTACATTCCTAATTTTTTTTTCTTCTTTTCAGCCTTCGATAGATCTCAGTCCGAAATTTTTGATTTAAAACCCAAATATGACGAAGACTCAAATGCCAAGTAAGTATCAGCATATTATTTATTTACAAAAAAATGTTTCGTAGATTCAAATAGTTTCTGTATGTATAAAGTTTCATCATCTACTTTCCTTACCATTTAATCTAAGGTTATAATTAATGGCCAAATGAGCCTCTGTTTTAAAAGTGTAAATATTTCCTGCCACATTATTGTTGTTTTCTCATAATATGTACCCTTATAGGTCGGATGAAATGGAAATTATCGTGAATGATTTGGAAAGAGCAAATCATGTAAGTTGTGATTTTTTTAAAATTTATTTTAAAATTTAATTTTTCCAAACAGGAGTTTTATTTTTTAAGCGTTCTTGTTGGTTTTCATTACACTTACTATGTAAAAGAATTAAATATATGAGGAAAGATAAGAATTTTCTTCATGAGACCACTTTTAATCATGCGGTACTTTGGTAATTGCAAAAATCAAATCTTATCATCCTTGAAAGTTATCTATAATCGAATCTAATAACATACTATTTTTACCTTAATTATTATATGGAACTGTTAAAACCATGATAATCACATTTTGCAGAAAATAATTATTGGTATTTATTGCAATAATTATTCATTTTGAGAAGCAAAAGTTAACTGGAAGCAAAAACGAAATATTTTACTAATTTCTGAGAAATTTTCGTTAGCTTTCCATTTTTGATAAACGTGTATATCTCCTTGAAACTAATTATTTTTCTCTCGGTGATGTAAGTCTAGATTATTGTAAAAAATAAATTTTAAAATTCTGAAACATATCGATTTTATAAAAAATAGCGAATAGCGTATTAACATTATTGGCTAATGTTCACATAAATATTATCCCAGTTAACATTTTCATTTTTTGCATATTCCTTTAGTCAGTATGAGTGGAATCCTACTTCCTCTCGTCTTTAATCCTAAAAAAGTGGCCTTATTGTTAACTCACGGTCATTAAACACCTAACTAACGCCCGAAAATGAATGTTTATATAATAGCAAGATAGATTAGAAATAAAGGGAGAAAATGTGTAATTTGGATGTCAGTTTTAGGCTTAAGAATTCGTTTAGGCTCAAACCTTGAAATGTTGTTTTCATGTTACAATGACTAATTATTTTGACAGATATGAAGCTTATTTAAAACTGTAATGTTTACCGTCTACACATCATCAGCGAAAGGGGGGGGGGGATAATATATATAAATATACTGAAGGAGTAAACAAGTTAGGTCTTCAGACTGTTACCATTTATTTAAGACGAGAGTCTGCCAACTGCATTGTGTAAATAAGAGCAAATGATAGCATTTAAAACAATGAGGAGTACCTTTCTAGAAGCAAAGGTAACGGACAGAGAGTACCAAACAGATAAATCCATAGTTAAACCTCTGTTTTTATCGAGAGACAAACGGGATTCCGGTTGCTTTGTGAAACAATGCAACCGGAACCACTAATTTTTAATTCTGAAATTTGACTTGTTTTTCTGTAATTTGTTCGCTTAAGTTAGAGTACAACTGTATTAAAATTGTAATATTCATATATGACATTAAAAAAATTATGTACCCTTCTACATCTAGAGAGAGCCTTATATTCTTCTGAACTTAGTTTCTCATTTATTTAGAATTATTTTTTATCTGTGTCCCTAACACTGATTAAAAGACAACTTGCTCTTTTTGAAACGATTTAGGCCAAAATTATAAGGGAGTTTTATTTTAACAAACCAAAATTCATATCTTTAAGGATCTTTCTTTTTACACCACTAATTTTATTCAGATAATTGTCTGGATTTCGAGTAAATCCTAAACATTTTTCAATCATTATGTATCTATTGTTTAGAATTTTTTGAATGCTTGACTACTTTTATTTTAATATGTACCAAAGTTTAATGTAGTAGATCTTAGATAATTATGTTCAAGATACAAATTCAAGATTCATACACTCATGGAAATTCATCGTTAACGTGATCTGTTATGGTAAAGGTAATTCATGCAGAGAACACGTAAAATTTACAAGGCGAGAAAATTTTAAATGCTCTAGCAGTGTAAAGCCTTCCACGATTAACGGATTGAAGCTTAAGTTGTCCACAGCGTTCAAGAATTAAAAAATTTGCGAAACTTAAAATATGCTCTAATATGATCTTAGGTAAATTGAGAAATGACCACATAAGACTAGCCATTGTTGTGACGGAATGATCTTTGGTATTTTTAATGGATAGATTGTTATAAAAGCCCTCGATGCAACCCAGATTATCATCTCCTGAATGATTTAGGAAATAGATTGCCGCGGATGATAAACATCAGTGCAAAAACTGGTCTATGTTCCGCAATTGTTTCATCTACAGTGTCGGCAATAAATCCTGCATCCAGAGCAGGCTCCAGGAAAGCATTCAAGATATCTGTAGCAAACCGTTCGGGATATCTTCTGTTCATGTCTCTGAAAGTATTTACCTAGAATTGTTATTAGTGCAATCTTTGGCCATTCGCAATCCCGTATCTCAACGATTTACGACTCTTACCAAAGGCCAGCCTGTCAAAGACTTGCTCACCATTTTTATCTTAGGCCGGATACATATGTTATACTGCTACGGTGTTTACTTTTTGATCGTTTTATGAGCTGCATTCCTGTGTCGTGGGCGATTATTACGGGAATTATTGTTATCTATTGAGTTCGAGTCCAATTGCAGCAATCTGTCATCGACTACATAAAGATCTCCAAGACTTGCGGGAGAGTGAACGGGAATGGGTGTTTTTTTATTTTTTTTGCCACAATCAAACATTGTCAACGTTTGTATTTACTCCTGATATGCCATTATTCGAGCCATAAAAAAAAAACGTAATTGAAATCTAATCGCTTTTCATAAATAAATAATCCTTATCACTCTGAAGACAATGGTACATGAGATGTACCTAAGCAGGTGTATAAATTACGCAGTCGAAATCGGAAATATTTATGAAATTAATTTATTTAGCTGTAATTTATTTAAATAGTTGAAGCTAGAAGTTAACAAACTCAGAAATATTTGAATACTTCTGAATTTTTCTTTTTGTTTGAAAAGAAAATATATTTTTTCGTAGCAAATATTTGTACTTCCGCAATATTGAAAGATATATAAGAGGAAGACTTAGTCATAATTTTATTAGATGAATACGCTAGTGTTTTAAATTTTGACAAATGTTCAAAAATTCAATCAAGAAAATGACGTATTAAAAATGCACTTATCGTTACATGTGGGCCCAAAGCTTAAGTATTAAAATTATTTCTAGGCTGTCATCCGCATAATATTTAAGTACAAAAAATATTACTTCAAGGGAACAGTGGACATTAAAATTTTTATTTAACTTTTTAATGTATGAAATTTAGAAGAATAGATATGAAATTTTGTACATACATACAATTCACCATAAGTATGTAGAATACCTTAAAATAAATTTCCAATCTTATTATAATTTTAAGATTTTTCAAAAAATTTAAAAGTTTTAAACAAAATTTAAAAATGCTCCTTGCGACTTAATTTTTGAGATAGTTCCTCGATTTTGCATTTTAATCACTTAAAACTGTATTACAAACTACTCTGGGCATCAGTTGTTTAATCCCTTGAATAGTTAATTTTTGAGAGGTTTTTTTTCTGAATTTCATCCCGATTTTCATCAAAATTTTGCATTTTAATAAGTTATAAATCAAATTTAATTACTTTAATGAAGTCGAATTGGAAAATGCATACCCAGTTTCTTTGCAAACAGTATCAGGATTCTTCCTCATCAATTTCATGAAATTTGAACAAAAATTAAGTCGCATGGAGCATTTAAAAAATTTAAAAACCTTGAAAAATCTGTTTTGCGAAAAACGGATTTAAAGTTTATTACTACACTTAACTTTGTTACTTATTTCATAGAAGTTTCATAATTGATTTTCTTACTTGAAAAAAAAAACTATTTTGGTACTATTATCCTACAGAAATATATATATATATATATATATATATATATATATATATATATATATATATATATATATATATATATATATATATATATATATATATATATATATATATATATATATATTACAATAACACAATCAATATTACAATAAAAAAGATTTGCTCAAATAAAGGTTCACGGTCCCCTTAAAGTAAATACTTTTATTACGTTTGATCCTAAACATATAGCATTGCAACATTAGTAATACACGAGTGTATTAATTCATTTAAAGATATTGCTAATGTTATGAAAATATTGACAGATATTATTCTATATAATTTTTCTTACTGCGCAGAAAAAGAAAAAAAATTACTTCTCATAATATGTTTCAATTTCTCCATATTTCAGAAAAACGGAATATTTGCAAGTTATTTCCTTTTTATGATATAATGTACATACAAATGATACAAAACTTGATCCGCTATTATTTTAAAATATCACCGTCTTTTAATTACAAACGTCTTTTAATTACAAAATTTTGATAGGACAGTATGTAAGATCTCAGTTTTTTCAAACGGTAGCAGGCAAAATTGAAATAAATAATATACTATGGTGAATTGATTTATTTTTTCTCTAGATTACAAGAAGAAAAATGGGGTACGGGATTTAATTTTAATGGTATTCGATATTTGATAGTGTTTAATTAATTTTAATAGAAATAATGATTTGAAAACACAACTCATTTTTGAGATTATATTGACTGAATTTCTGACTATACTTCCTGTATTCTGTGGCAGGATATTTTCCCCATATTTTTTTAGCTTTGGCGTTTCTGGTGGTAATTACGATGTTTAAAGTTATACTCGCAAAGTAAGTTGTAAATATAAATTTCTTGCGTTTTGCTTTTCCCAGATATGCTATTACTATGAAAACAGGAATGTATTAAAGTACGTAGTTATGAATGGAATTTTGTTTTCTTATTTACTTGATATTATTAAAAGTAAATAGCTCATTAATATTTCATTTTTTCCAAAATAGGGCCAAAATGAAACGTTCCTTAGGAAATTTACATACTTGCGTGGTTGTAGTGCCGTAGTATAGAACTTATAATATCCATTATGTCTAGTTTATGTCTTACAAAAAAAAATTCTTGTTAATGTTTCGCGATGAGGTGTTAGATATAACATACCTGTATTTAAAAATTGTATTCAAGTAAGAATTAATGTGTGTTGTAGCTGAACTGTTTAAAATATAAGAAATTTTAAAATGCTATAAAGTTTAGTTTTTATTTTTGCAACAATAATTTTATTTTTACCTCTAATGCTATGTATGAGCCAGAAAAATAATTGGCACAAATTTGTTTTTATATCAAATTTTAAATACTATGTTGGAACTGCATTATATCAAAAGTTAGAAAACTTAAGTGTATAGTCTATGAATAAGATAGAACAAACACATGGAATGATACCTTATATGCAACTTAAAAGTACAGTTAATTTAGCACTGTTAATTTCGTAGGAAAAAATAACAAATTAATGACTATTGGATTAAGATTAATTGGGCTAAATTTCAGGATGCTAATTAAGTTTCACGAGGTTTCGTTCTTTCGCTTAGTTTTGGTGCATTCAGTTACTGGAGATGCCTACTAGATGCTGTAGGGAATGATTTAATTTTTGAAAATGTTGATACATCTGAACTATGAGATACTTTAACGTGTATTTCCCATCTATAGAAGCAATAATGCTAAGTCGAAACCAGGGAGTTTATGATGTCTTTTTAATGGCTCTAGTTAAAGCTCCAGTTCCAGTTCTACATTTTTAATTTTAAGCCACCCTCTTAGTTAACCACTCGGGCAAAAGGATGTAACTATTGATATTAAAATCTTTATACATTTTTACGCATCCAGTTACTTTTCAAAGTTGTAAATTTAAGAATAATACAGTAAAACCTCGTTTATCCGACTAACTGGAACCATAGGCTATCCGGATAATATGGGTAATAAGCAAAACAATATCCTTAACTAAGCAGACTTACTATTTATTACGATAAAAAAACTATGTTTTTTAACAAAATTACATAGTATTGCTTACAAGACATTAAAAAATATAAAAATATCTTTTCTGAATCAATCCATGCCAACGCCCTGTGACACTGTAGTAAAGCTTTCTTAAACTCAACGAAAAGCATTTTATTACCATAATTTATCATACAATATGCAGGAACTATACATTGAATCAAACTAAAAAGTGAATATTTGGCGTACTTATAGTTACGTTCTTGCTATCATAGTTAAAAATTATTATCTAGTGTGAACATTAAATAAAAAGTCTACAAATCCGATCCGGATAAACCAGGTTTTACTGTAATTCATTCATTCATCTATGCCGTTTTACTGTTATCTGGTCAAGAGCTGACATAGCATGTATTGAACGACAAGATTACACTGCGCTTAAAACTTAGCATCATAATCAATGATCCAGAAATGACTTACAAATGTCCCATCGTCGAATATTCAGAAATAATATGTTTGTGTTAAAAAGCAAATCAGTTTCCATCGAAAGCTGTTTACATTTATTTGTTTATCTCTTGACCAAAGAGTCTTTCATTACCATTAATGTCTCTCAAAACAATAAAATCGTGTTAGACAAAAACAATCACGACGTTGCTATGTCACTGTTAAATCGAATCAAAATAGAAATTTGTTGAATAGGGGTACTCATCTTTCCGTCAATAAAACAGATGTACATCGTCAAAAGGAAAATATTCAATTAGTGGATTCGAGCTGTAATGTGAAATTCTCGGAAAATCAGTTTTTGACAATCTGTTATCAGTTTTGAATTGATTCTCCCCGTGTCAACTTTGGGGAAAGTTAATAAAAATCAATGGATATTTGGTCAATTTTTTTTTCTTTTTACTCGACACCGACTCTTCAGTGGAAAAAATCAATAAGTAAAGCCAAATATCGTAAATTTTCCACTTCTCGTGTCCGGTTCTTTCCGTGACTAGAGGCCTTTGCGTGATAACCTTATTTTGCAGGTCCGAAAATTCTGCTTTTCATAAATATTTGAATGGCCCAACGCTGACTATCGCTATTTTCATTAAATGAAAGGTTCTGGTAATACACTGCGTTTTTCGCATCCAATGATTCCATTAGATGACATATTATGTGTTTCCGCACTAACTCATTATTGTTAAGATACGCTACATAACAAGTTATACTAAGCTCATGTGTGGTCTGTCAATTAATATGCATGCCTGTTCGCTACCTCCTTTTTGCTCGCGTTCTTTTTCAGTAAAATTAATTGCTACTGAAGGCAAGTTAACTCATTAAGGGTGCTTTAGTGGTGTTTGGTTATTGTAATGGACATAATTATTTCCTTCTCACTTAGGAGTAGGGTCATGAAAACACATCGTAATAGCCGTAGCAGTATTGAAATGTATACTGTGTAAAAGCCAAATAATTAAGGCTTCTACAGTGAGCGGAATGGTTTATTGCAATGAAAACAATCTTTCAACGAATCGCTTTTTAGTACAAAATTTCGACGATTGTCGTAAGTTGGATTTCGATACTAGAGTTGAGGGGTTTGAATCCTGTGATATGGGAGTATATAGCCATTTGAGTTCGTCTTTGAACTGTAACAGCATTTATGTAGCTGTAAATAGTAAACAAATTTTCTCCATTGGTTGACACTGAGGTCAGCGAATCCAGTAGAGTAAGTACACAGCAGCCTTAATATTATACCACTATCCATAATGTTTGTATCCATACGTAATATGTTAATTTTTGAGATAGTGTATGTCTGCTTGCTTTTATTATAGGCTATGCAATAAAATAAATTTAAAACGTTTTACATTACGGTTCATTTAAAAAGAATTGCGGGAAATAGATACTGAATTCAGTCTACGCAAATTGGGTATTAAGTAAACATAGTACGCACAAAGTTTTTAAAGATTAGTTCGATATGTATACCAATTTATTGATGACATAATACTGTCATGAAGTTTAACATATTTAATTGCAACTAAAACTGGGAATTTTCTTTTAAAAAAACATTGGGAAATTGAAAGTAAGTAACGGTTCCCCAGTGTAGTAAATTTAAATAAAAAATCAGTATTTTTCCCTTATTTTTTTCTTTTATTTATTTATTTATTTATTATTTTATTTTATTTTATTTTATTTGTGTGTGTGTGTGTGTGTGTGTTTGTTTATTTATCTTCCGAATCCTCGCTTAGGTTGTATCATTATTCTTTACAAACGTGAAAGTTTCGTAACAAATACTTACATGAAGAAATTTCTGGTTTGAGAGGTAGAGAGGGGGGCTTGTACATGCACTGATTAGTTTCTATTTGAAAGTTCAACAATAGACTGATATTTTCACATTTCATCAATTGTTTTTTATCTTACCAAATTTCTTTAATAATGTATGAAATAATATAAAAATTTGGTAATGATAGCTATTGATAGAACTCTTATAAGCTTCTTAACTCTACACTGCATGATTTTTTCTTTTACAACTATATATTTTCACAAACATATTTGGGCCTAGAAAATATTTAAAAAAATATTTAAAATTTTTTTTTTCGAAAATCAGAATGAAATGGATAAAAGGATCGATTCATAAAAGAACCAGTATGCAATAAATGCAAATTCGTTTTCTTAGATTTATTATAGGGTGAAATTTTTATTTATTCACATTGATTCACATATGCATCACTATGCAGTGTAGGGTTTTAAAGTCTCGAGTATCATAATATTTGGATTCGCTTGGAATTTTATATTTCTGAAATATCTCTCCATAGGTTATAGTTGCGTGAGCAATACGTGATATTGACAGCGAAATTCTTATAAACATTGTTTTTTATTAGTGTGCATGAATTAATGAGGTCTATTTACTTTATTAAAGTCTATTTCAACTTGAATTAAATCTAAAATTGTTCTATTACTCTCTCAATATAATCTGCATATTATAGACTCCCCATCTTCATGGAAGCTAGGGATGCAGGATTCACTACGATAGAAGAAAATGTGAATTCTTCTCCACTTTCCTGCTTCTACTTTATCCTCTTATACTGAGAATCATATTTAACACACTCTAAAAGATGGAGAAAGACAATGTCGTCTATGTACAATATGTGATGCAGTATTTATATAGCTGTCACGCAATTAAGAACAGTACAGTAGAATTCTGTATTTTACTTTATACAAAATAATCTTAGAATAGAAATTCACCGTAAAAATCCCAAAATAATCCCCTATTTAAAAGCCAATTTACGGACAATCGAATGTGGGAAAGTTTTATCCGTGAAAGTCGAGGGTTGTCTTTCATTAAAAATATAGAAGGGAGATTGTAATGTAATAAAACTAAATTACATGTCTATGGCATTATGGCAGATGTTGAACATGCCATTTTTTTTTTCATGTTTTTGGCAAATTAAAAAAGTAACTTTAGTTGTGAAATATAAAGTCGCTCAATTAAGTTTTTCGGTCCAAATATTCTTTAGTTTAACCTTAACCATATGGCTGGGTTTCAATGAAAATTTCAATTAGGGACTAAAATTTTCAATTAGGGACCAAGTATTACGTCTTTTATGTATAATAGCATTTGCCAATACGAATAACTTAGTATTATTTCATAATTCCACTACCAGCTTTTGCCACATTAAAGAACCAATTTTACGTGTGACATATTAACTTAAAACATAAAATTGAATTTTTCGGACATATCAACATCTGCCATAACGCCACAGATGTAGTTCATGTAAGTTCCGAAAACATCAGAAATAAGGCTATTTGAACGTAAATCAAGAGAATTATTAGGCCCTGTATGCTATTAAACACAAATGAAAAAAGAAGATCGCATTTCTTTATATAAGTCTTTGGTAACGGTAACATTGTATATTACCATGTTTTTATTAACTCGCTTTCTTGTTTGTTTGTTTGTTTGTGTGTTTGTTTGTGTGTTTGTCCAGTACAAATCTTGCAATCGATTTTTAAGTAACTTCCCGACTAGCTAGACATTTGAAACTGTTAGAATAGCCCAGAACACGATGACAATGCATTCTTTTAATACTTTTAGCCATCTTTAAGCAGAATTGAATTCATTTTCAGTTAATTTTGTTGTTTGAAAATTTCTTATAATTGCTCTCTTTATTACGCATTTGATCATTTTATTTCAAGTTTATGGTATAATTCATCAAAAAAATTTTTAAATGTATTTATTAATACATAGAATTGTGTGATATATATGATTCTGTTGAATCATATAAGTTTATATGATTCAACAGAAAATTTAAAAACGTGGTATATAAAAGTAATTATTTTTAGTTTAATTTTTTTTCATTCTTTTGCTTCGTCATTGAGCTAAATGACGAGAATATTTTAATTGCATACACTCACGATTAATAGATATACTTTAAAGGAATATATGTGTATTATCGCTCATAATAGGAAATAAGTTTCCTTTCGAAATAACTTCTTGACTGGCAAGAGCTGAAATGCACAATGAGAAAAAGATTGCATTTCTTTATACAGTCGAACCCCGTTATAGCTAACCCGGTATATAATGGACTCACGGATATAACGAACGAAAATTTTTGTCCCGCCATTTTTGTATTGTACGTAATTTAATTAGCATTGTGTCAATTTAATGTAATCGATTTTAGTCAATTTAATTCATTAATGATCATTTTTTAATATATTTTATCATTTTTTAATACATCACTATTGAATACACATTGCAACTAATGAGTTATGCATTTTGTGAACTAGTATTTTTCTTAATGGTTATGGATATAGCGAACCACCGGATAAAGCGAACAAAACTTTTGGTCCCTTGAAGTTCGTTATAACGGGGTTAGACTGTATAAGTCTTTGGTATCGGTAACATTGTTTATTTTTAATTTAATTTTTTTTCATTCTTTGCGATTTAGCCTCGTCATTGAGCTGAATGACGAGATTCTTTTAATTACATACACGCACGATTCATAGATATACTTTAAAGGAATATGTATGTATTATCGCACATAATAGGAAATAAGTTTCCTTTCGAAATAACTTCTTGGCTGAAATGCATAACATCCAGGCATAACATCCGGTTGCAAATATTTTCGAATCCGCGGCTCGTCGCTTCTGAATTAAATCCACTGCGAGAGAGAGAAATTTGGCGTCAGGGGAAAGGAAAAGTTATTCTTTTGTCCACCCCGAAGAGGGTATTACAGCCAAATAAATAGATTGCGATCCTCCTCAAACGGGTGGTTTGCCGAGCATTTCTCTTCGACAAGAATTCGGACACAGACACTCGGCCAGAAAGCGAAAAGATGGGGAGAGAGAGAGCAAGCGGCGCGTGGCGATAATTAAACCAAACTTTCTGGAGCGTCGCCGCGCACTTTTGCTTTCAGAAAAGGGCAAAGTTATTCCAATTCCTCTCTCGCATTATGCCGTGATTGAAAACATCGCGTGCTGATTCCTCCCGAAAATTTTGCTACTTTTCCCGAAAATCCCGGGCACTCGAAAATCGAGTTTTCCGAATGCGATGGCCCGAATGACCGCCTGCCCTGACCAGGCTGAATCGCGTGCCGTCGGATTCCACACATATCCATTATTAATGCGCTCCAAAGGCTGCCCCAATGTTTGCGATTCGCCAAGGGTTACGGGCGAGGTTAAACTCTCCCGAAATTACCGTCCGGAAAAGTTTTATTAGATCTCGGCTCGCACGTGAATCGCCCATTGCTATCGGTTCTGGTAGCCATGGAGAGCTAATTGCCGGTGTGTTGGGGGTGCATTGCTGCGTCGGCGAAAAAGAATGCTGTCGATCGGGCGATGATATCCGGCGGGTTCGATCCGTCGGACTTGCGTGCGGACGTCTTGTGTTTATTAGTAAGTAGTGACGGTGTCTTCCCTATTATCAGTCTTTGCTGTTTGTGCCGGGGAGTGTATCTTCGATCCGCGTGCCGGTCGTCGCCTCTATCGACAGGCCGCTTGTGGGGGTTTTAACGGAAAACGGAGCGTGCGTGCGTGTGTGTGTGTGTGTTTTGTTTTGATGGATATGTGATGGAATGACTGGGGCGGAAAATGTTTGGCGGATAATTTTAATCGCACCTTTTCCGCGGATATATCGCTTTCATATAACGGCGCCGGTTTTGTTCTCGGCAACTCTCTTCCGGTCAGCAACAATATTGTCGCAGAGGAGAGAGTATTTAAATCCTATAGCGTGTTCTTTTGTTGAGGGATACGAATGCCAGTGGGCTGCCAAGGTAGTGCATTATCGCTTTATCACCTACCACGCTGCAATTGAATTACAATTCTTTACTCTCGATGGATGTGTGTTGTCAAGGGCAAATATTTAATGATGTGCAATAACTTTTGTGGGTGATCATTTTTCTTAAATTTTCATTAGTGCATTTCGCAATTATTCTGTGAAATAACAGCTTTGTAAGGTAAACTGAAATATGTCCAGTTCTCAGTGCGAGGCATCTCTTTCAAATATAAAAATATTTGCAGATTTATTTCTTCAAAACTAATTTTTAAATCTTTTTTATTGACGTGATTTTAAAACTAAAGGGCCTGAACTAAGCATCAAGTTTTTAATCGAGTAATAATCGCTTAAAGCACGCACAGGAAGAAGAAGTAGGTTTCTTCCAAATACAGTCGAACCTCGTTATAGCGAACCCGGTATATAAAGAACTCACGGATATAACGAACGAAAATTTTGGTCCGCCATTTTCCTATTGTATGTAATTTAATTAGCATTGTGTCAGTTTAATGTAATCGATTTTAGTCGAATTAATTCATAAATGATCATTTTTGTAATACATCATTATTGAATTCATATTGCAACTATTGAGTTATACATTTTGTGAACTCTAGCATTTTTCTTAACGGTTCGGATATAGCGAACCACCTGATAAAGCGAACAAAACATTTGGTCCCTTGAAGTTCGTTATAACGGGGTTCGACTGTATACTGCTTTATGTTTGTCTTTGTTCTTCTCTTTTCCAACTTATATGAAAGCAATTCTGTAAATAATAAAGTCTAAATTTATTTACGCTCTCTCTGTCTTTCACATACTCATACACTCACGCATGTTATAACATTCTATATAGCACTGTTAAAATATGTTAATTTAAGTCTAATAATGTTGCTCTACTGTTCTTTTTATCTCCTCTTAAGATAGATAATATTTGTCTGTGCATGTATAATCATACTAATTCTGATTTTCAAGCTGGGCTAAATAGTATTTTAAATGTTCTTTAAAATTTTTAAAAGCGCTATCTGCAATTTCACAAAAAAATATTCCTCTATTTTCGTCAAAAAACTTTCTCGTATTTAACCCCTCCAAGAGCCGCAAATATTTAAATGCGTTTTGTCTCATTCCTCGCAATTTATTTTCCCTGCCTTGTGATTGAAACATTGCAGGAAAGAGGCGATTTTGTTCTTGAAAAGGAATACAGAGGAAAGTTCAGATCATACCATAAATATACTTAATTTTCTCCCTACCATTCTCTTTTCTTAGTATTACATATGTGTGAATACTGTTACTTTAACAGCTAAGGATCAGATTTTTTGCATTTTACATGACTGATTATAAACTATTTTTTAGCATTTTAAAAAAAATTGTACGTAGCTCTTGGCTAGGTGTGTGTATGTATGTATGTATCTATCTATCTATATCTATAGCTATATATATATATATATATATATATATATATATATATATATATATATATATATATATATATATTATATATATATATATGTGTGTGTGTGTGTGTGTGTATTATATATATATATATATATATATATATATATATATATATATATATATATATATATATATATATATATATATATATATATATAATAGAGCATTAATACTATTAATAATCAGTTTACAATATTTCAGTCTAAAATATAACTTCAGATCTTCACTAGGTGCAAGGTTGATAATTAAAATAAAATTATAAATTATCGAACTGTCTGCTTTTGCACTGGAATCATTGTTAGTTTTGCATTCCCTTCATATTTAGGTTTTTAAATTTTCGTTAAATGTCCGTTTTTATTAATCCTTCTTTTTCGGTCATTAAAGTAATTCTGTATAATCGGATGTAGACAATTGAATCTTCATTAATTTCAACCATCTGTTCTCATGTTTTAAAGATCATGATAAAACATCATGATGAATATAAATCATGATGTTACTTGGTCATCGGGGACATATAATATCGTTCAAGATCGGGCATTATTTTTCTTTAAAGCACAAACTGAACCATTTTGGGTGCATAATATTACTAAAAGTCACGAGATCTTTTTGGAAGTTTTTGAGAATAACAGCTAATGTTAGCGTGAAGTATTGGAAAATGGTAGTATTCAGTTATTTAACCTATTATAGATTTCTCATTGAACCTCCACTCATTCTTAGCAATTTCTCCCACTGACATTTTTTCTATATACTTTATCATTACCTAAGATCCTTCGGTAGATTTTTTTAAAAACTTCATTACTGCTTCTACGATGTTCGAATATCTGACTAGGTATTCAAGATCCATTATTTACCGTGCCGGCGAAATCTTGGCTCCTTTGAACTAATATTATATAGTCAGTTAAACTGACATATGTATGGAAGGATGCGGTGTTTCCATTTGCCCTCATCCTAGCATGTGTCTAAGACGCAAAGCACTTTTCCGAGGCGGCAAATTTGATTGCACCCCAAAACGAAGAATTTAATATCCGAACCTCCGAAGACATATCTGTGGCGAAACAAGGCAAAGATCTGTTCCATTAAGCTTTAAACATGAAAAAGAGAATGTTCTGCTGAGAAAAATGCGTTAGGGGTATTCAAACATTCATGGGATGTGCAGAGAAAAATCCGTTAAAATATTTGCATAAAGGAACAGTTTGAGCACGTTTCAACGACAATGAGGAAACAACCCACTATAAGGAAAAAGAGAGGACGAATAAAAAAAAAAGACAACCCATTCCTAGAGGAATGGGGACTAGAGATCAAAAGTTTGAAACTATGATAAAACGAAACATCCATGCATCTTGAAAGTGGTTTTCTTCTCTGCGAAACGCACATTGAAACCGAGGGAAGGGGGAGAGAGAGCGCAGAGTAATATATAGGCAAATATTATACCCGGTGTTCGTTTAAAATGCTTTCATATGCGGCGATGCGGCGGAATTTCTCTAACCGCCAATTTTTCAAGTCCACCCTCCCTCCTTTTACAATATATATGCATGAAAGGGGGAAAAAAGGAGGGATATTTCTTACTATCCGTCCTTCTATTTTTTTTCACGGATACTATTTGTGCCCCATTCTTGGACAACAACAATTTTCCGGCACTAATCTTGCGGCCTGCATCTTGCATGGCAAATCTATCCGTTCACAATATATATCTAACAGAATTTCCGCTTCTCTTGCTTCTTTGTATAGGCGAACCTATATGCGAGAGGACTCTCTTTTCCTCTCCTTTTTAAAGTCTATTATCGCTGTACGCACCCTTACACGTTTTGGAGCTCCAATCTACTGCTGAAAACTCGGGTCTCTCTTTTTTTTTTTTTTTTACCCCGTTATGCAAATGGAAAATACAGTAACAATGCATTCCAGATTATTTACTCGAAGGATGTCCCCATGGAAATCATTTCCCCTAAAATTCCAGTCACGTGTCGTCCCTTCGACTTCGTGTTTTTTTCACCCCTTCACTTAAGCACGTTTTTTTTTCCTCTGCGCTTTTTAAATGTACCTTTCCTCCTATTCACCCCATTTTTGAACATCTCTCCGTAATGAACTGAAGCGACTTAATAACACATTTTCGCTGGAATTATACTTCCTCTCCCCTCCCCCTTTCCTATTTATTTTGTTCATTCATTCAAAACGATAGACAACCGCTTATATTTATATTTATATAGGTCTATGGTCATTTGACTGTACTCGTATATGTGTATACTAGCTGAAAACCCGCACTTCTCTACGGAGTACATTCAAATTAAATACAACGGTCAATGTATGCAATTAATGCCAAATATATATATATATATATATATATATATATATATATACTAGCGGACCCGACAGACGTTGTCCTGTTCAAACGTTGTAATTCTAGCTGAATTACCCGGCGATGCCCGGAATTTTAAGAATATTTGTCAACCAAAATCAATTTAAAAACTAAACACTGTATAAGTAACATAGAAAAGATTTACCCTTTATGATTGGAGCAAAAAATTCTGAAAAGTAAAACATAAAATATATAAATTTATAATAAACCTATAAAAATCCATTAAAAAACTAAACGCAGTATAAATAACATAGAAAAAAAAGCATACGAAATGTTATACATATTAATAATATGAAAACCCAATTAAAAATGTATAAATGCATAATAAACTCCTCAGATTTCAGCTATATTCGGTATTTCATCATAAAAAAGCTGAAAAAATAAAAATAAATAAAAATTAAAAGAAAAAAATAATAAAAGAAAATAAAATAATAATTAAAAAAATTATAAAATAAAAGCTGAAATAAAAAAGCCTTAAAAAAAAAGGTGAAATGACAGGTCTAGCAAAATTTACACAACTCTGGATTCGAACCCGAGTCGAGAGCATGGTACTTGCGCGACCTTCCGAACGCGCCACAATGACACGGTGTTTTACTGAGTAAAGTGAAACATATTCGCTATTGGAAAGTTGTTGTGGGCTGGTGATTATAAATGTCAGAGGAGTTTTTAGTCAGAAATAAGTTAGCAGGATAGAAGCTTAGTCTTTAGCTCTTCAATTAGCACAAAGATATAGGCGAGGGGGACTGCAGTAGCGATTAAAAAAGATCTCGTGTCACTTAGCGTGGTTGATTCGAATTTTCCATCGCGTGTCGAGAATATCAATATGCAGTTGGATCTGATCTATTTTAGAGCATAAAATCTGACATCAAAGATTATTATTTTCATTTATTATTCTGGTTTAATATATGACTTGAAACTTTTTGATTTTCTTTATTTTTATATTTTCGCTCGCTGTTTACTAACTAAACCTAACGTGGACGCCATTATCCAGAGGGGTGAATCCACAAACTGTAACAGTTTCCATTTACCGGACGCACCCCCTTATAAATTGTTGGATTTTTATTAATTAATTAAAATATAAAAACATTTTCTATCGGATCAAATTGTGAATCTAAACCATTCTCGAATCAACTTAATCGCACACACAAAATTTCATAAAAATCAGTCCAGTCGTTTAGGAGGAGTTCAGTTACATACACACGGACAGAAGAAATATATATATAAGATATATATATATATATATATATATATATTTATTGAGGTGATCGAATCCAATTAGGTTAGTACACAGCAGCCTTAATATTTGAAAAAAGATAATACAGTAATTTCAACAGTATGTTTCATAAATGTAAAACTACAGATTTAACAACATAAGTTTAATTTCGTTAATACATACTCACTGACAGTAAAAAAAAGTACAGTACGCTTGTAATATTTGATTCCGTTTATATACAAATATTTAAATGTACGTGATATTATTTAATTTTATAAAAGATTATTCACTCAATACAATGTGGATAGGGAAGAGTTTTATAAATAATTTAATATTATCAGAGGGCTGCAAAACTTTAAACATTTCACCATTTATTTATTTATTTATTTATGGAATTCTCAAAGACGGTAGTCGACTTATATATATATATATATATATATATATATATATATATATATATATATATATATATATATATATATATATATATATATATATATATATATATATATATATATATGCACATATATACATATATTGAGGGGGGGGTCAAGGGATATCAATAGTCTCTTATTACAACATCCTGTGATAAAGCTCGCTAAATAGGGAACAGTAGAGACACGACATCAGTTTTATAATTAATGTATTATATGTGTGTATGAGTAATTTGTTACGTAACAATTATCAAAGATGTTAAAGGTATTTAAAAATATATATAGAAGTTTTAGGTAAATATAGTCAAGCTCTCATAGGTTGTTTATAGATAAACATGCGTATATAAATCCATATGCTGGGAAGACTAATGATAAAGAAATATTCAAATAAATATGGTTTACTTTTTTTTTTACTCTTATTTATTTTTATTTTTTTCAAGAAGCTAGCGGAATCCATAATTTATAATTGGCTGGTATAATACAATTACTGTTTCACTGCTATGTCATAATGATTTGACAGATGGAAAGTACATAGTATTTTAATATGAAGCATATTTATATTTAAATGATTTTACAGTATATTTCTATTATTTTCAAACGGCACTAAACTTCTACCAAAGTTAAGGAAATTTTGACGTATTATTAACATTTTTATGTGGAAATAATAACGTTTTATTTGTTTTTAAATTTTATCAGCAAATTATAAAAATAATTCAAGAGGCATGAATATTATGCACAAAGGACCTGTTGACTGTACATACGCCCCACTTTTAAAAATATTCATACTTTGGCAGTTAATAGCTTGTCTCGGACTATTATTTGTGAGTCATCAATGAAGCTGTCATAAGTAAAAAGAAATCTGTTTGTAGAGAGCTATGAAAATTTCCTCTTTTTTTACTTCTGTCATTATTTCCATAGGGGTTATTGTAAACAAGAAATGTGCAAAATCTAGATTAAATAGTCACGCTGCAGAATAAAATAATCCCCCTTTTATATTATCCTTCCTCTAAAAAAAAAAGAAAAACGTTTCACCCTTTGTAGAATCGTTTACGGATCTCTTTTTTCCCCCGGTTCTGTAATTAAGGTTTTATAAAAACGCGAAACGGGGGAAATTGAAAGAAAAAGGTGTTTATAGGTGAATTACGTTGATCTGATTGTTCCTTTTTTTTATTTAACTACTTTCAAAAGCAAATCACAGAGCTCTGAATGAAAAAATAATGATAAAGAAGAGCAAGCACACTGCGATATGAAAAGCAGTGGATGCCATTCGAAAATAATGCTCACAAGATCCAGCTCTTTTATAACTCCTAGCCACAACAATCTTCGAAAAGCGCTAGATTAACACCCCCGAGCCGCGTTTCAAAAAGGCACAATGCTCGAACCCAGAAATTAGAAAATATTTCGGGCGATTGTAGTGCTAATGGTTTACACACACACATACACACTCAGTCCCCCGCGTGCGTGTATATAGGGTCGCCTGACCCCTTGGGTACTCTCTGAATGGTATGCAGAACTTCCTGAGCGAGGGTTTGGGGGCTGTTAGACAATGAACGAATCGTAAATAAAGCCGATAGAAAGGGCGAGAAAAGTGGATATGAAAATTGTAATTGAAGCGTTGATTATGCGCTGGGAGCTTCGGATAGATAAGATGCCTTCTTTGTTGTAATGAATCCCTGGATAGTGGATGCACAATTTTACAGTCTGTTGGCTCTCCTGCAAGCTTTACAATGCGCATCGGGACCTGGGGGAGGGCGGGGAGGGGGGAGAAGGAGACTTTCTCCTTTGCAAGAAAAACCACTTATGAATGGCGAAATTCGGAAGTGATTTCAATTAATGTGTAGTCGTTAATTAAAATTTGATTTGGAGGCTTTGATTTGTTCGTTTCCATTGGAAGGTGGCAAAGGGAGATTATACCTGAGAGGGTTGTTTTTTTTTTAATATAATTATTTTGTTCTTCGACATCTTTGTGTCAGACAATGCACATAATTTACATAATGCGTGCTGGGGATGATATAAAATCAAAACAAAGAGAGGCAAAAATTATGTTTGAGCGATACAATAAACTTTCATCCTTCATTTGATTATTATTTTTTGTTTTGGGTTTTTGTCCAATTCACCCGCTAATTTTCTCATTTAATACCTCCGTCGTTTGATGGTTTTGTTGGCTTTCATTCGTTACTTCTTCAGCATTTCACTTTGTTAATTAAATTGGTAGGAAGAGTCAAAACGGAATTTTCATTTTTTGTAATGCATCAGTAATCATCTCTATCATTTGGACACCACTGAATAGCTTATTTTAAACTTCAAAATTTTTAAGGGGTTCCTGTTATTTCATTGATAAGGAAGGACAGAGTGAACTTTTATTGACACGATAGTTTAAAGTTTAACAGGGATTTTATTTTTTTTTTAAGATTGAACATTAATTTGCCAATTTTTGAATAGATAACTTGAAATGTATGACATTATATAACATTTTAAGTGAATTTAGGCTGCTGTGTACTAACCCTATTAGAGTCGCTCACCTCAAAGTTACTTCTTTCTAACCTATGAAGAAAATTTGTCTACTATTTACAGCTACATAAATGCTGATAATCCAATAAAAATGGTATTTTCAGAAAAGCCTGAACTTTTCTGCACCTTGCAACAGGATTCATTTTATAAATTTCGTCCACCAAAGCAATTTAGGAGCGTTTGAAACACCAGATTTTTTTCCCAAATAATTTAAATTTTAAAATATTATTTGCATTTTTAAAAAAACGAAAAATGTCCCATGGGGTAAAATTTCTTTCTCTATTACGGGGTATAATTAAAAAAAATAATCTTTAAATCCAAGTTGGCAATCCTTGGACACATTTTCTCCATAGGTTAACATTAAGGTTAGCGAATCCAATAGGGTTAGTACACAGCAGCCTTAAATGTCGAAATTAAATTACGACAGTGGCATCAGTCTTTCCATTATAAAGTTCTGTCTGTTTGTTTTTTGCAGAATAGGAAAGAAAATCTTTCATTTTGACAATTTAAATAATTATTGTAGTTTGGCGCAAAATACTGGGTTCCCCCAACATACTCACTTCACCCGTTTCTCCAATAATTTAATTTATTACGTGCAATATTCTCGTAATAGAAGAGCAGGAATTTATCCCATTCGTGCAAATTTCCGTTCTGCATTTTTGGTAGAAAATTTTATTAATGCTCCCGTAGAGGCCATAAAAATTATCTTATTCTCAGCCTTCAACTCAACATTTTACCAACCCACTTTAATTGTACTTTCAGTCTATCCATACAGAAGAAAACTATTGTTTATATTATGTAGTATAATTTTTCTCGTTGCCAAAACTAATTTTGTAATAAAACTTTTTCAGATCGCGAAGTATCCTGTACGGTGTGTAGGTGATATATGTATTAAACGTAAAAAAAATAATAATTAATTGTTAAATATTGAAAGAAGAGTTGATAGAAGCTAACACCTCAAATTAGATATTTTTGAAATTGGGATACATTTAGGAATCCTTGGAATACGAATAGATTAACTCGATTAATGCTAATAATTTTTTATGCTTGCAGCCAAGTGTTTAACCTTTAAATTGCCATCCGTTTCACATAAAAGTTATTTTTCTGCTAAGCTGTTTGTAAAAAGTTTGAAATTAGTTATAAAATAATTTAATTAACTTTAGAGTTTTTTTTTGACGCTCCGATTTTTGTTCTGGGGGGGGAGGGACCAATTGCCCCCTCCTCCCCCAAATTACACCCATGGCTATAGCTGTAAATTCTCCCTCTGCGATAGAGTATATCTGTCTCTGAGTATCAGTTGTATTCATTGACTACACACTGCCTTACATCTATTTTTTCTTTGATAAATCAAAGCGGATTAAGCGTTTTAAAAGGCTGCTTTTATTTTAGGGCAGTGACTTAATAAATTTAATATTTTTACTCAACATTAAAATAAATCTAATTCACCCGGTTAAGAGTCGCATCTCGCAAGAAAACGGGAGTTTTCGCCTTTTCCATTTGCGCGAATGCATTCACCTCCATCGCTTCTCCAATTCATTTTCAAGTGATTTGTACCAGTCATCTCCAAACCGCGTGTACCCTAAACTATGAATAAACAAATACTTTAATTGCTCAATCAACATTTGATGGTTGAAGAAAAATTCCTTCTCCGACTTTTAGCACGGGCTGGCGGGGAGCATCTTACAAATTTAATGCTTGAATTAGCACGGGTTAAAACTCCCAAAACAAACGAGTCACGAAGTTTTTAAAAGACTCGGTCGAAAACGCAAAAGATTTCAAAAATAAATGACATCTCCTCGCGAAGAACTAACTCATTTGAGCAATAACCGGGCAATTTAAATTTTTAAGCACCCAGGACTGCCATTTTTAAGCCGGGCAGATTAATTCCGGCGCAGCTTAAAACCAAGATGTGTCGAAAGCCCCACCCCTCCTGCAATGACTGATTAATTTCTAATTATCATCACCAGTTGAGCGCGCACCCTGCTGCTGAGTGATAACATCACTTGACACAATCCACACTCATCCCGCGGGTGTTTATTTTGCTGCAGCAAAAATGGGAAAACAGCACTTGACTAACCTTCCCCCCCCCCTTTCGCACACACGCCCCTCCCCCCTCCCCCGCTCTCGCAACGTTCACGGCATTTAAACCAAAATCTGCCGTGCCCACTAATTGCTGGGGTAAGAGCCGGCACTTTCTAATCAAGAGATAGCAATGTTAATTACGGCCACAAAGCCGACATATTTTCCCTTAATTTGTGCAATAAAAGGGGGGTTTGCGGTGTATCTGATACGGCGGCAGTAATTACAAAACCCTCATTTGCATTCGCTGTTCCCGTTTTAACGGGACTCCAGATCGCTCGCCCGGAAATTCCGAGCGTCCGGCCCCCTACGTCCTCCTAATTTTTTGGATTTTTCGTTTTGCCTGCGCAAGGTTTAACTCCGGTGCGCCGTTAAAACGTTTAATTGTACGTATTTAAATCTCGAAGGGTTTTCTGCTTTCTTTTTAATCGGCTCGAAGATCTGAAGGAGGGAGAAAAGGGGGTACCCCCGATTGCTTGCTTCCTTGCTTGTTGAGAGAGGAGTTAAAGGCGTCTTTCAATTCCTCCCTTTCTCCGCGGCATGGAGATTCGATTCTGGGCTCCGCGACTATAGCCTCTTTTTTTTTTTTCACGAAAAAATGAACAACTTTATTCCTATTGCGATGGGACTATTTGATTTTGCGAAATTTAAATTTTCTCAACGGATTTCGTAATTACGATATATTAATTAGTTCATATTTGCAGAACCACTGTGGTGTATCTCAAACAGCCAGATGTGTGTTTTCACCCTCTTCCTTCACGCACGCGCCAGTCTGAAAAATGACTTCTTTCAGACTAATTGGCATACGACCCTTTACGGATTATTGCGTGAAGATTAAATCTTATTATCTTGTTTATAAATTCGACATAAATGTAACTACTTTTTGTGACTTCTCAAATTAACAAAAGTTTAGTTTTATGTGACTTATCTTTTCTTTCTTTTTTTTCTTCTTCTGCTGCCGTACCTATTCTAGCTTTCGCAATTGAATTCGTCCATCGGTTTGGTGGATTTGTTTGATGAGCTCGATTTACTTGCATGACGTTCACCAGTCTTTTCAAATTAACAATTTAAAGTTACCAAGATGAAAGGCAGCTATTGGAAGAAGGTACGATCCCCCCCCCCCCCCTAGATGTCGACTTTGGGGGGGGGGGAGGTTTGCTGGGTCAAAATTGTGGTGGCACCTAGCCAAGTCGGACTCCGACTATTGTGGTGCTATTGTAAGCTGAGGCCGCACTCCTCGGCCCGTAAAGCATATATGGACCTTGATCTGGAACTTCCGGCCAGGGTACATTAGCAACAGCAACATCAACAAGACAGATATATACTGCAAAAATTTTCAGAAAGTTAACGTTAAGTTATGAAATTTTGGTGCCAATCCTTGAATGTTAATTTTATGATAAAAACATTATAAACAAGAGAGCTAACTTTCGTGTAATAATCATCAGACCTCAGCATAAAGATTTAATTCGTCCTAATTATTTTATTTGTTTGGCCAGAAAATGGCCACAGCGCTTGCGATCTGGAGGTCAGCTAGAAGATGGTGTTGGACAGAATACAGTGGTGTAATCACGATAGGATCTAGTCAACGCTATAACCGTCCCCTGTAAGATTTTAAAAGCGAAATCCATTGAAAAGAGTAATTCAAGGGTAGTAGCATTAATCTCAGCAATCGTTCCGTTGTCCATCAAATTATACCCTAAAAATAAGTTTTAGCCACATCACTAATGTTATTCACTCCGCATTAACGGTGGAAAGCCGTATTTTAAAACGGACGTTTTCCGCTTTCGGAATTTACTGTAAAAAGCAGTAGCTATGACAACATCAACAAGCCAGCTTGATGGACCTTTCTTAACAAGGTATTCTTGACATAGTGGCTGAGAGTAACTCCGACTTGGACGTCTGAGGAAATAACTCCGCTAGGAAATCACAGTAGACATTCTTTACCTATGCTTCGCATCTCTTCTTGTGAGTTTTAAATGAAGGGGAGGCTAGTTTTATTTTGCTCTTGAACTATATCTCACGGTAAAAAAAAAAAAGTAGATTCTCCCTATCTCCTTTCTGATAAAAGTTATATTACTCAAAATTGGGTAATCTAATACGATGGATGCATTTAAATGGGCTTATTACATGGCAGCTTAGACGGAATTTACATTAACTTAATTGATGCCCACTGGTCTTCGTCGTAATTATGCGATGATGACAAATGTGAATTAAATTTTCTCCACACCAAGATGCTTTTTCCCTTAAAAGTGTGCAACTGTGATGTTATTTTCTATCACATATTCTGCGTGCTTACCTGTTAGATTTTTTTTTAATATTATTGATCACAGGTAGTTGCAAGAAGTAGTTTTTCGAATGACTGAAAGAGATGCCTCATAACTAATTTTACACATTAATATTAATGTCCCATTAGTGTATAGAATATCTATCTAATATTTATACAAAGCCTTTGTATACATAATAAGTAGATATTCTATACATGTTTGTTCTTACTGAGTTAAATGCATAATTTTTTTTAAAGTTTAAAAGCAACATGACATAGGATCATCACATTTCTATATTATGTAATTATGCTATCAGTTTTCAATGTTTTTCCCTCCATAAGCGAATTTAAGAAAGTAATGTCTCTGAAATACTTATTAGCACATATAAGTGTCAGATTCTTTGTTTAAAAAAATACCCAGTGATGTGTTATTTTAAAAAAATATTGAGGGCATAATTTATTGTTTTTGAATTGCGATTTATTTTAGATTTACCCCACTTGACAGTGCCCTGAAATTATTATCACGTGCTTGCTTCCCTTTATTAGCATCAATAAATCGCATTGAGCCACTTTGAAATCGCCTTATTTTCTTCCGAATATATGATTTAAACAGATCTCGGAATTTCCCCCCTATTTTCCAGTAGGCATGTCACAGAATATTTATGAGCGGCATCCATATTTCCACTAGCCGACCAATTTTCTTACTGCCATCAATTGTCAAGAAACGGTTCTGTTTTGTCAAAACTATGCTGGTTTCGAATATACCAGTTGTAAGTTATTTTACAAAATGTTCCCATTCGATTCATTCTTTTTGTCACATCTGCTAACGGCGCTCTGTGACTCGCAACCATAAAACTTTCTCTTAGAGGAAGTTACTGGCTTCCTTTCGTCTCGATGCATAATTCTTGGAAACAAATATTGTCATCAATATTTTATCCCAACCGCACTCTTAAGAATCATTATCTTGTTCCAAAATCGCCGAAACTACTCTCGTTCTGAGAAATGTGGAATAAGCGAGATGTTAAGCTCTACTTTATATCTGGAAAAATTCCAAAGCGCGCGCGAACTTCATTTCATTGTTAATCATAGTTTTCACCCTTCCCACGTTAATTACTTTGCAGCTTTATTGACTAGCGGACGGAACTTAAGTTTATATAACACTGCGTAGTGTAAAAATCTTTTGAATTTGTTTAATTGTGGTGATAGTTATATGTATAATGGTATCTGCACCGGATCCCGAAAGTTATTTAAGTCACGAGACTGTTGTGGTTTTCGATATTTTCTATTTTGCGTACTGCAACGGATGGCACTATTTTAGCTGGAGAAATCGAGTTCGGTGGTGGTGTTCTTGGTTAAAATTTCTGTACTAGTAATTGAAAAATTAACTACTTAGGACTACAACCAGAATCTCTCCCAAGGTGGGAGGAGTCACGAATTTAGAATTGTGTAAACCTACGAGCCAAAATTTTGTGTTATTAAAAGAAAAGGTAAAGAAAAAAAAGTTTTGCAGTCATTGAAAAACCAGAATTTAAAGATCATCCAGAACCTAAATAATTCATTTTCATCATGCCGTTCGCCCGTTAGTAAATGGTAAGTCCTCTTTTAACCCTTCAGCGGGCGCGCCCGTGTACAGAGTGCAACATTTTCGTAATTTTGAATGGTTTGTTTTTACAAGTAAGGTTTGAATGTTCTAAGCAGTTTCTATTTATAGCTACACCCTTTCTAATGCTGGTCTGATTTTCTGACCGTTGTATTCCTTTCCATTCATTGTTAGTCGTGATTTAACCGTGGTAAACCATCGATTATACTGGATTGCAATACGACAAAATTATGAGTTGATGTAATAGATCAAATGTGCAGCTATTACATGGTATTCCGCATATCACGAAGATGGACAATCTCATTGCTTTTTAGGTTTTTGGACATAATAGGAATCGATTCGCAACTTAGCCTTAGATGCATTAAACCAGACGGTTTTGAAATAAGGCGATTGTATCTGCATTCTTTGGCCTTTAATTATAAAAATATCTCAATATTATCAAAATTTTTTAACTTGTCATAAAAAGCAGAATTATTATTTTCAATTTGAAAAAAATAATTTTACAAAAAGAATAATCAAGGATGAAAGAGACGTTGAACTTTGTGCAACGCGCGCCTGTTGGTGTTCCAAAAATTGACGCGCCCGCTGAAGGATTAAAGCAGGAACATCCAGCTTTTTAAAATACACGATAAATATTAAGAAAAACAACTAGTTTCGCACTTATTAATAAAGGTCTTCATCAGACCGGGGGTATTAACAGAATTTGTTTTAAACGAATCTCAATGAAGCCTGTCTTTACTGTTACATCACGAAACGGAAAATGTTTAGTCTATGAACAATTACATATCCTTGAAACTTAAACTAGAAACGCGAAATTAATTATATACCTATGAGCCATTTATTTAGTCCTATCTCTGAACCCATTCGTCTTTACGTTTATTAAATAGATGAGTTTGAAACCTCTTTTGCATAATGGGTTGGATTTCCATCCAAAATGTTCAGTCGCCCATTATTTTACTTTATGTATTACTGCATATTGAGGATTTTTTTTAAAAGTTATATTACAAGAAACGATTATAATCAAAATACGTTCTTCTTTATTAATTGGACAATTATATCATGTTTTTAAATGATAACTCGAATTTTTTTCTTCTATATATTATCTATGCATAATATTTACTTTAAAATTTAAAATTAAATTTATAGGTAAGCAATAGATACACACTAGGTATGTATTGAAAGCTTAACTTTTAAATAAAATTCTTCTTTGTTCGCTATTTAAACTTTTATTTTTTTTTCCTACAAATAAGTATTGTAACCGGAATAATATTTAATTATCGTTTAAGGACAAAATTCCTCGTTATTCTCTCATATTATCTAAATTTAGGTGTTTAAAAATTTGTTATGAATAAAATTTCCTAGTTCGTTTTAGTTAGAAAAAAATAATAGTCTATTTTATTAAACCTCAGATCAACAGAGAAACTAGTCTGAGAAAACGTACATTTGTACTTACTAGACCACATTCTACAAGTTCTTCAGAAGGAACTTTATCTAAAATGGTTTCATTTTCACCTCGCAATAAGACGCGATATATTTCCTGAATTTCTTTTCTGTGGCCATTTCATCACCCAGGGTAAGGAAATGGCAGAGTAAAGAGATATGCTTATGGATAAACGCAAAACTAAATTAGCCTCTTGGATTCCGACTGTAAGCTTATTTTTAAAGCTGTCTGTGTTTGATTCCCCCGTTGTGGCATTACCCGAAGCCAGCAAATGGGGAGCAGCGCTCTCCCTCCTGTATGTTCGGTCTCTTCGAGCCATAAAATCCCCCCCCCCCCCCCCCCTCACTGAAAACTACACAACCCCATTTCATTTTCTACATAATTCTCAAAACAAATATTGTCGTCAATACCATATTTCAGCCGAACCGCACTCCACTGAATCATTATCTTGGCTCAAACAGTGAAACCACTCCTTCAGCTCGAAATTACTGATGGAAATAAGGAGCTAAGCACTACTTGATATCTGGAAAAATTCCAAGAAGCATGTTTCTTCATGGTAAGTGCTCGACCTCACGAATGATGCGAACGTTTTGCTACCTTTTTCCGTAACAGATTTTCCAGTTTTAAAATTATATAAACAGCATTGTCCTAAAGTCCTAATGTTTTCCCCAACTTTCGCAGCAGCTTTCATTTAGTTTTGGTTTCCCATACTCTCTGCTGTAAGTTTGGCTTTACAGTCAGTCTCTCTCTCTCTCTCTCTCTCTTGCGTATATATTTAACTGTCTCGTGTCTTTCGCACGCAATTGCCAGAGGCAGAAACCTGGTCACGAAAATGTGAGATCGTCAAGTTTGGGAAAATGGTGTGTTCCTGCAACATAAAAGTAGAAAATGCGGAAATTGATTTCTTTTTCACGGTCTTTTTATTTTCTTCAACGCGAAGATAAATTCTTACTTCAACTTTTCTCGTGCTGTCCAACGACCTATATCCATTTGTCGCTTTCGCATAAATTGAGGCATCATTAAAATAAAGTGATATATATTAGTCTCAGGCCCA
>OU015496.1:98646508-98734008 GCA_907164885.2 Dolomedes plantarius
AACTTATTGCTTATTTTAATTATTCATTAATAATATAAAGAGAAAAAAATAATAATAGTGAAAACACCCTTTTTATTACGCAAAATACCTATAATCTTTTCAAGTACAAAATTTAGAAATTCTGAGCTACGATGCATAATTTTTTTCAATAAGATTTATTTGATATACAGTTAAGTATATAAAACTGAAATTTCAAAGCAATCCGATAATTAGAAATGCGCCTGGAGCAGTTTGAATATTCGTATGACATGAAAAGTTTTTTTTTGAGAAAAACACTTTTAAAGTTATTGTTATTAGTAACCACATAATATCTAAATTAAATACAAATGCATATAACTAGGAAAGTAATCACAGAAATTAAAAATTCTTTTTGCAACACATTCCTACTCGTCCGTAGTTTCACAATTCAATAATTAAAAAAAATCGAATTTTTGGACAAATTTCACAATTTTGAAAGTCCACTGTCCAGATTTCATCAAACTATATTTAAATATGTTTAGACCTGGGTTAGATATTTCGTACCATTAAGAATTAGATACTTAAAATAAGTTATTGCCATTCTTGTAAAGAAATTATTATTATTTTTTTTTTACTATTGAACCAGTTTTTTGTGTTTAAACTAGTTTATTTATTTACTAGTTGAGTTTTTTCACAAGTACTTTTTTTACTAGTACATTAATTTTAGACTTTTGATGACATTTTACGAAATTTAAATGTATTTAAATGTTTTCCATGATTTAGTTTTCTTAATAAGTAATACTGTTTTAATTTTGATATTTCTTAAAACTATTTTTCTTTTCGAATTCTAGGGAAATCTAAAGAATCTAAGGAAACACAATATTTTCTTTTAAAAAGCTGGTATACGAAATGAAATACATTCGACAAATTGAACAAAAAATAGAAATTAAAATTAAAACCACCAGGGGGAATTAGTCATCATTTATTTAGAATTTCCTTAGCCAAACATGACAATCATTCTCTACTCGAAATAAATTAATTACATGAAAACTTTCATTATTTACACAAATATAAAACCGGATTTGTTCATCTCTTTAACTGTTTTTCATCACGTGATCTCTGAAAATTTTACTTACCTACTTACTTTGTCTGGGATCAGAATGAAGCTGCTTTACAAAGATTCAATGAAAGATAGCATTATTCACTTGAATCAGAAACCAGTGGCTTAGAACAAACAACAACAGTAATAGTTTTTCTCCTTCATCGAAAGAAATATACATTTGGAGCAAATATTAACCAAGTTTGTTGACTTGCTGGAAAAATTTACAACCAATTCCGTACTCGGAAGTCATAGGTATGTAAGTATCTATATATATAAAACAGTTCCGTAACTGACTGACTGACATACAACGCACAGACCAAACCGCTGGACCTAAAGGGCTGAAATTTTGCATGGCGATTCTTCTTATAGTGTAGGGGTGCACTAAGAAAGATTTTTGAAAAATTCTCCTTAGATTTTTTTAAAATTTAAATTTTTAAGCTGTTTTAGTAACTTTTTTAAGTTTGCATTTAAAATAATAATTTGAGGGTTATAAAATTTATATCACGAGAAAGATCATAAAAATTCCTTTAAAATGGGATCTCTTTCGAATCTTTACCTCCATTTTCTCATTTTTGGTGAATTTTTAAAGATTAATTTTTACAATTTAATTTATTAAATGCTGATCACGTGATATCTTTTTCTGGTACTTTAAATAAATTTATCGTCACGTCCATAACAATGAAGTAGACAAAAAAATATTTTTTCCCTTACTAATGCGGCAGACGATTGGACATTATCCAAAAAAATATTAAAATACAGTAAAAGATATATTCCTGAAATTGTACTACATTAACTGTACTATATTCTTTAGTATACCCTATTAGATTTAATTTGAATATTTTCTTCTACATTATTTTGTCTATAAAAATATCTCTTACGATTTTTTTATAAACATATTTTTTTGTTCTTCTTTACGTCAATTGTATACATTGATCGTCGTATTTATTATACACACACACACACACACACACACACACACACACACACACACATATATATATATATATATATATATATATTGATTGACATTTATTGCATACATTGACCGTTGTATTTAATTTGAATGTACTCCGTAGCGAAGTGGGGTTTTCAGCTAGTATAAAATAAAAGCCAATTTCGTTTTCCCTAACCCCCATGTCTTGCAATAAAATGATTAGAAAAACCGTTAGTCAGAAGAAAACGCTTTTATCCCCACAGCCTCTGGTGTTTTAAGGGCGGCAACTGTTTCTCTCTTCCCAAATATCGCGTAATCTTATTAATGGTATAGGACCTGGCGTAAAAGTCAATGATAAGAAGCAACAACTGCACTCCCTCGGACTACAAGTTAACTGGGCTATACAAAGATTTCTAATAAATGAAGTCTCCTGGACTCTTTTAGCAGAAAAGTTTACAACCCCATTCTTATACGGGAGTCGCGGAGGTTGCATGGCGGATGCGATAACGCTTTCATTTCCATTTCGGATTATCCGTCGCGTCCCTCAAAGCTTGGGTCGCCCCGAGTCGTGCAATAAATTGACTCGTCTCGAGGTGCAGTGTGCCGAAAAGTGCCCCGCTTTTTAAAAATTGCGCCAACTTGAAGTTGTCACGCTCCAAAAGACCGGCGTTTGTGTGCGTGCGGTTGTAAACACAGTGATTGGAGGTACAGGGGGGCGGATAACACCAGCGCCTCATTAATTTACACCACTTCTCTCCCCCCCTCCCCCGGATCAAGTGGACTGCATCCCTTCTTTTCTTCCTTCCCCCACTTACGAGGAAGCAAGCAAGGAAAAGGGGGGTCGAGATGTGGAGATGCTCACACCGAGAAACACGGGAACAGCTTGCGAAGATTACCATTAATCAAGCGCGGGGGCCTTGCTTCATTATAAGCAAATGGGTTTTAATTTGCCATTGTTTAGACGCTGGAGTTTTGCCGCGCACGGCGCAGTTCAAGCGTCGTAGATTTATATAGCTGTTCATCGCGGACCGGACCATGAATATTCATTAAGAGAGCTTAATAACTCCGCCAGTAATAACTATTAACTCCCAAAGTTTGCCCCGAGTAACTGCGGAGTGCCTACTCACGGTAATTAATTCTTGTAAAACGGAGGATGGGACGGTGCGGGGCCCCTTGGCCCGGAAAACTGCAAAAGCCCCCTCTCCCTCCCTTCCACCGCCTCCTTCCTTTTCGCGCCTTTTATTGCTCTGCCGCATGGACGGATCGGAACACGTGACCTCCTCCTCCTCCCACCATCGCTAATTATAGCCAAGCGATTTGAAGAAAAGTCGCCGAGGAGTAAGAAAGTTCGCCATTATCACACAGTGGCGACATCTGGTGGCGGGTGAGGATCTTTTTCGAGTAGCGTGGCAGAAATTCGGATGACTGGGAGACACCGGCAAATTTGTCATCGCGAGAGAGCAACAGTTTCTTTTACAGCACCTTCTCGATGACAAATTTTCGGATGTTCTCCAGTCCCCAACACTAAATGCTGTGCTAACGACTTCCAGTCTCCGGTGTTCAGCTGAAACTTGCGAACGGAGGCCGAGGGAGAGAGAGTGCTTATTGTAAATTGAAAGCACTTGAATGGCTTAGGAATCGTTTATTTCTTTTGTTTATGCCCTTTCTATCTCCCCGGCATTATTTTTATTCCATCTTCGCGTGATTAAAGAAACTTGTCGTCCGGAAGTGTCTTGTAATCCGAACGCGGGCGAAAGGGGAGTTTCTTAATTATGTCTCTGAAACTTTTTAATAATTTCGAAATTATACGCTTATTCCATGCATGGGCTTATCTAAGGAAAATCGAATATCCCAATCATAAAATTGTCAGATTTCGTTAAGCTCCATCTTGTAAACTGTAAATAAACGACGGAACCTCGGAAAACAGTTTTGTGTTATGTATCTTGTCAGAATATGAGCCGGAACAGTTAATTTCGTACAGGGCAAAGTTGCTGTAAATGTCCCCACAGGGCGAAGTGCCATTTGTATAGGATATCGTTATAGAGCTGGGTTCTGCCTGCTTGCATAAGATATCGATTCGCAAGGGGAAAAAGTGCTTTCACATAAAAAATATTGGTTTATCATTGACTGATTCACATTTAATTTTACCCATACTCAAGCATTTAATGTACGAAAATCATTCTCTTCTGGAGAATGTTTAATATCAGATATAGTCCCTTAAGACCATACCAACAAATCAGTCAAGGCGAACAAAAGGAAATAGGAATATTTATTACCTTTCATACTTACATTTCAAAGGTTTTATATTGACATTATTTTTACTTAATTTCGCAAAAGGTAACAGCTGTTGCGGGACATTTCGAGAGAATGTTAATTGCCTTAATCTAAGTATGTTTAAGAGCCTATTGGATATTTTTCAGATTATTTTGATTCCATTTCCTTGACTATTTGGAGGAATGGATAGACAGAACATGACAGCCCATTGTCTGCAAGCATGTATTCTGTCTTCACCAACACGTTTATTGTTCGTAATTCAATGCTATATGAACAAGTTAGGGCTCAGAATATTGCCGCTAATAATTGCCTCAACTTTGTTTAACACAAAAAGTACATTTTCTGTCGTGAATGATAATTAATGCATTTCTTCTGTTGTCAGGGAAATTCAAAGTTGTTACCAAGATATTGGTTAAAATTAGATTTAGCGAAAAATACCAACACTATTTTCCAATCAAAAGAGAAGGGAAACATCAAAGATATATATATATATATATATATATATATATATATATATATATATATATATATATATATATATATATATATATATATATATATATATATATATATTGTTTGGAATTGAACTTACCAATATTTAAACTATTATTTTCCTCTCCGAATAAGTAGCCTTTATGTTAGAATAATTAGATGAAAATCCATAGTTGCCAAGAGCATGTTGTCCAACGACTACTACAGTTACTTGAAGGAGGTTTAGAAACCGTTCCCTGGGAATGTCCCAGAACCTCATTGGGTCTGTCATGCGGTCCGAAACATATGCCATTCCTTGTCGTTTATTAAATGACGAGCGACCGGAATCAATCGCCGCGTGCTGTCGGCTGTGTGAACTTCTCACATTAAAACCACCTCATTGCAATTGAGGGCAATTCATTTTTAAAAACCCCCTCTTTCGTGTTTCGGCACACGTATCGCCTGTTCGCGTCGCGTCACGTCGTTGCGCGAACGGATTGTTTTGTGAAATTTTAAGTAGCACTCATCCTAGGCACATCCATCCCCCCCCCCCCTTCCATCTCTCTCTCTCGATTTGATTACGTAGCATTTCCTAAATGTCTTCCCCGTTTGCTCGTAAAGTTGTTACGAGTGCTTTTCAAATAACGCAATTAGCGTGAAATTTTCGTTTCTCTTGTTGTGTGGGAAAAGGGCGCAGATGCGATTAGTTTTCCGGGGGAAAGGAATTTTCGCGCGTTTTCCCAGTTCTAAAGTTGCCGTTTTAAAGATTAAATTATGAGTGATATTTGGTGCGTAATTGTTGTACTCTTCTGCCGACTTTTCTCTCGCGCCGTCTTAACCTTTTAAACCCCCGAACGTTTTCCCATCTCACCCCCCTTTTACGCCGTTGGAAAAGTTCTTCCCTCCCCCCCCCCCGCGCGCGCGAGCTCACCACTAACGCACTCACACACACACACAAATTGGGCAGATAGTGAGGATGGAGAGGGATTTGTGAAAAGTCATTCCGGTGAACGTGTGTACGCGACAGAATTCTTGTGGACAAATGTTTTGAACGCAGCGCGCCGGGTGTGTGGAATTTGTTCGTGCAAGGTAGTCTGGGGGGGTGGGGGGGGGTGTTTAAAACTTTGGGAGACGCAAGCCACGTGGTCTATCTATTGTTCAATAGCCTGTGGGGATGTTCCTATTCACCGTTTCTGGCTGGAGAGGAGCGAGATTTATTGTTGTGTTCGGAAAAGGGTAACAATTTGAAGACAAATTTTACGAACTGGAACGCGAGATATTTCTAAACTGTTAGGTGCATTTAAGATACTGTTTCTATTGAAAACAATATTAATAAATATAGATTTAAAGTGCATAAATTCATATATCTTTTCCCAAGCACCCTCTAAACTGATTCTAGAGAGAGTTTGAGTTAAACACCGTTCGGATTTGAGAGAAGTTAGCTGTACAATAATCTGTCACGTTGATAAGGAGGATTGGATAGCATTCTGCTAATTAAACGGTATCAAGATCATCTGTAATATACAGTAAAACATCGTTTATCCGGCCCTTGTTGATCCGAATCTCTGGATAATTTGGATCAGATTTGTAGACATTTTTATTTAACGTTCACATTAGATAATAATGTTTAACTATGATAGCAAGAACGTAACTACAAGTACGCCAAATATTCGCTTTTTAGTTTGATTCAATGTACAGTTCCTGCATAGATTGTACAATAAATTATGGTAATAAAATGCTTTTTGTTGAGCTTAAGAAAGCTTTACTAGACTTAACAATTCTTTCTTAAGAAAAGATATGAAAAGTTATTTTTATTTATTTATTAATGTCTTGTAAACAATACTATGTAATTTTGTTACACAACATAGTTTTTTATCGTAATAAACGGTAAGTCAGCTTAGTTAAGGATTTTGTTTTGCTTATTACCCATATTAAACGAATTATCCGGATTTTCGATTATCTGGATTGCCTGCGGTCCCAGTTAGTCAGGATAAATGATGTTTTACTGTATTTAATTTCCTCAGATAAGCTTAATAAGATTTTTTTTCTTTTATAATCTTCTTATATCTTTCCGGGGAATTTTTAACTTAGATGCTTTGTCCATAGCCTCCACACACTAAAGTGGTTATTACGGAAATTAAATAAGGAAAAAATAGTCATCTTAGTCATTTCATGGGTAAATCCTTAGTCATTTCATTGGCAAATCAAAAGTAAATGTGACATAAGCAATGCTACATGATCGAAATTGTAGGGGAAAACTTACGGTTGGAAGTATATGCTTGTTTGGTCGTATTCGTGTGCGGGTATCATTTTGATCTGTTTACAGACTTTACAGTTACATTCAGAGAAAACTTTATGACACAGAGTGTATTATATAAAACTCGAATTGTTTATCTTCAAGTCTCATCTTTCGGTCTAAATTTGAAGCAGTGTGAATGAAGCAGACACGTTAATATCTTTGATAACTCGCCATCTATCGAAATTCAGTGATTGGGATTTGTTCATGAACTATTTATTCTTTGATAGTTGTTGTTTTTTTTTCCTTCCAGGGGACTAAAATACCATTATTTACTTCACACACACATACACACACATACACACACACACACACACACACATATATATATATATATATATATATATATATATATATATATATATATATATATATATATATATATATATATATATATGATTAAACTCTTAAAATGAAAAGGTCGCTAAGAGAAACCTCGCTATATATATGTTGCTGATATGGTTATCAAGAAAGCTTCAGTCACACCAAAAAAAGATGTAACATACTGGTAGTTGGGGAAAATGAGATAAGTTCTGACGCCATAACGTGGCCCCTGAGAGGGCTGTTGGGACTTCATCAAACAAATTCTTTCAGCTACGTATCGGGAAGAATGTTTATTGCTTGTCATTGACGTATTCCAGAAATTTTGTTTCAAAGCCGATTCTTTCGGATATCTTATCTAACAATGTAGGAGAAAAACTGAAAGAGGGTTGTAACTGGCTATAAATTGATAATTTTAGTTACATTTTTAAAAAAACAATTTCCTATGACTAATGTTTAAATGGTCCAAAATGACATTAAAACAGTTCAGTTCTGCTTATATATGCGTTAGGAAGTTTGTTCATCGATTCGGATTCACCTCTTTACATACACATAGATGATATTTCTAATCATAATTATTCCTGTTTCTATTCATTACTTGGAACTTTTAATAGATTTTAGGGCTTGATTAGTAAAATAAATCCTTTCCTTAATAACCGATAGCGAAATCAGGGATTGAAAACAAACAACGATGAGCAGTACAGAATTTAACTCTAATTATTTTTTCTAATACTTTTTCCTTTCAATTCCTCAAATCTGACAAATCATTTGGAAACATTTTTTAATTTAACATAAATTTGAAATCCTTTTACAATAAACTACATATATACTATGACATACTGCAGTACTATTTTTTTTTAACGAATGTACAATAGTTTGAATGAAACATTTACGCTTACTAAAATATAGTGCTTCATGTATAATTATGTTTGATAAATGGAATTAAAAATAAGGCTTTACCTTTTGCTTCAAAACTGCAGAACCAGCGAAATCAGCCATGATTTTTATTTGTAATAGAGGGAAACAAAAAGACAAACTCTTTCCGTGGGAAACCAAATAGAAACGTTCCTGTTAAAAACCATATTTGCCTCTCGCTTTCCGTAGTAGAATAATAAATTACCTTTATCACGTAATTTATTATGAAAGCATGATTCATATTCCTTTACCTTTGAAAAAAAAAAGGAGAAAAACTAGTCTATACCGTTACTTTATCCACTCGGTCATCGTACGAGGGTTGGAACTTTTAATAGATTTTAGGGCTTGATTAGTAAAATAAATCCTTTTCTTTTTTAGGTCAAATAATCACCTTTAAACTTTTTGCCTGTTTGAAACAAAGCATAACGTTTGAAATACCGCATAGCTTTTGTCGGGCCTTACAACTCTGTTAAAAGTCTCTCATATATTTATAGAATATCGTAGTTGGAGGACCGATGAATGTATCTTGTATTTGATGCTTTAATAAAGAGAATCAGTAATTGGGAAATGCTGAAATCTTGAAGAATAGAGAGCTATCATATTAGTAGCCACAAATAGGGGGCCCCGAATGTTGGGGGCCCCAAAAATTTTATTTTAAAAGAAAAAATTCCCAATTCAATTTTTTTTTACCTTTTTTATTAGCAATTTTTTTTATATATCCTTTCAAATTTGATTGATTGGTTCATCATATGTATAGTTAAATGCATAGTTCATCACATGTATGTTATAGGGTATATAAGGGATTAATAAGTTTTTCTGGTTGCATTATATTGGTGTTTTAATGATGAAGTTAATATGTAGTATTCCTTTTTGTTATTTGATAATGTTCTAGGCTTATACGCTTCAAATAGCCAATTCTTGGTAAAATGATACTTCACAATGTTTCATGATTATTATTTTTTTGTGTCAATTTTGGAAATGTTACACCCACATCAGTGTTAGAGGGCCCGCATCCCGAGTTGTGCCTACAGTCAAGAATTTTCTAAATCGGGCCCTGGCCACCCACATCGTATATCGGTTAGCGTCTCGAGCTTTCACAAAATGGGCTCGGGTTCGAATCCTAGAAAAGGCATGAAAGTTCCTGTGCCATACCCTCATAGGAAGCAATGTAGGTTGGCCTATATGGTGTCCTCATAATAATGTAGCCAACGAAATTCGCGGTGAGGATGGGTCAATGTCCTCAGCACAAAGTACTTACCGCGTTGGGGGGAAAAAAAATAAAGTTTGTCGGGGAAGATAATTAAAAACCTATGACCTCGTTTGCTTCTTTGTAGGTGAGGCAGGAGAGAAAAATACCGTTTTATTTCCCATAATGTGATAGGGCAATTTTGGATATGGTGACACAAATCGAAACTGAGTTTTTTTTGCAAGATTTAATTGTTTAAGACCTTCATGTGAGCAATTTTTTTAAGATATTGTTATTGCTTATCTGACTCTAAACTTGGAAAATTTTAATGAAAGCTGGGACATTGAAGCATTCTGTAACTGGTGTGCTAATATATACGAGTTTTATGATCAACCGTAAATCATAAAACTCCCGGGAAGGGGGGGGGATTAATGTTTTCTCAAATAATAATAATGAATAATGTTCGGATTATAAGTGTACAACTCAGTGTTGTGGATAAATAGTTACACAGCACTGATGGTTTGAGAAGCCCGGCTTTCACCGCGATCAAGTAGATCAAGATAGAGAAGGCCACTATAAAACTTCGCTAAATATCTCGCTAAACCTCGCTATTTATCTCTATATAATTTATATAGAGACCACTATATAAGTTTTTTAGAGATACTTGTACTCTAAAACTTGTATAAAACCTCGCTATTTATCTCTATAAAACTTATATAGAGACCACTATATAAGTTTTATAGATACTTGAACACTAAAACTTGTATAAAACCTCGCTATTTCTCTATAAAATTTATATATAGATAAATAGACTTTATCTCTGTAGTCTTAGAATACTCTTTTCATACTACATATTGAGATCAGAACAAGTATCGTTATTTACTATTAACTTTTTTCAAAATCAGAATGTTTTTACTATCTCTTTTATATATATACACGCTTTTGTGATTTTGCATTTTATGTAATCCAAAAAATGATCCTTTGAAATGAAGTAGTTATTTTATAAATGGAAAAAAGTTTTTATTAATGGAAAAAAGTTCAGAATCTTAATGGGAAGAGTTTTAAAGTAAATTTTAAAAATATCTACTTCAAATGATTTTATTATTACTATTATTATTATTATTATTAAATAAAGTTATAAAAATTAAAGAATGGTGAAAAAATTTTGAGAATGAGTTGTGACTATTCTTTTGTTAAATTCTTTTCGTATTTAATAAATGTCATGAAGACTAGAATCTTGTTTTAAGGTGGAACAAAAATTGGAGGATGATTAAAAAAAATAAAAAGTACAGTTTTCCTGTCTAGTTCTGAACTAGTATCCAATAGCCGGCCCTTGACTTTAGCTACAGATGTGCCGATTCTTCGTGTGTTAAATACACCACTAAAAAGTCTCTAAATCGTGTGCGCATATTATATATGAAGCACGCAATTCAAATTTTTCTTCTTCCCTGTGAAAGTTCACTGTTTATTAAAGATCCAAAATTCTGTTTGTTTTGTTTTACTTCTGGAGAGAAATTCTTTCAGGTATTTATACTCAGTAAAATATCGTTATTATTAAAAGTAGTACTTAAACTCCCATTTTCTCATTCCGGCTGAAAAGTTTTTCTCTTCATCCTAAGTAGTACAATTGATAACCAAGAAAATTCCCGATTTTCTTTGTTTTGGGGAGAGGTACTAATTGCTCAGAAGTTCATTGTTCAAGAAACTTATGATCCGCTTTACTTATTTTAGAGTAATTACGCGCATTTTTTACATTTTATTTTTGCGTTTAATAATGCTCTTCTTTATAATCACTATATTCATTTTTTAGCATTAATTGTAAAATTTTATATCTTACATACATATCCTTGTCACAATATTGCCTTTTGTACATCTCCCTGTATAGAATTCACTATTAATGAACTTCGGCATTGAAATAAAAAGGCTAATTTTGATAAATTCCAGGATTTGTCATTCATTAGCGCTTAGGTTTCGGAGCCTAAAAGATTAACTACGGGATTTCTTGACATAAAGGTTGTAAAATGAAAGGTCGAAAACTTTTGTCGAAACTTTTTTCAGGGAATATGAGGATACATGTACTTTTTGATGCCTGTTCAATTTTTCGCCCCTGTGCCTTGTTTTATGGGAAGAAAAATATCTCAATGTCTTAGATAGTAATATGAATTTTTCAAAAAGTGTCACGAGAGTCATTTGTGAGCCTTCTAGTGAGACAATAATGTCTAATGCTCATCGACCTGATGAAGAACTATGTTAATTAGTTCGAAACTAGTTGCCACTCTTATTTTTTATTGGGGATATTAAGATACTTTGAATAACTAGATAATTTCAAATATCGTTATTTCTTGATAATTCACATCTAGTAACATTTTTTCGATAATAGGTTGACTATTTTTTTTTCCAATAAGTAAGGACCTCCAAAAGAGGAAGTATTTTATGTCACTGTTTAAGGACGAATCCATGAAGTTTTAGGTAAATTTGAAAATATTTTTGTTCAGTATTAGGCCAAGGCCTCAAATTGCCCATATTTTCAAACTTAAGGCAACTTGTAAACGCATTTTCTATATAGGAGTAAATTAAGCGCAGTAATTATAAATCAATTAGTCTCTGTTATAAAAAGTGATTTTGCATTACTATATAAACTGAAATAAATTATATGAATATATTTCATGTATGATTTTCCACTTACGAATTGTTTTCAAAATAAGTTCTTATTAAAATTTTATACTCAATTTTATGTTTGAAATTTTATTGATTTATTGGGTGAATTCGTGTTTATTTGTTTGTTTGTTTGTTTAATAAAGCGTGAACACTGTTTAGTTTGTAAAATGGAATTTATGTTTTCCGTGTGCACATCCGCAAAAATTATCTTTCATTTACTGATGCCATTCTCGGGGCGAATATTTGCATCAACAAAAGCTTTTCCTTGCTTTTGAGCTGAAAGTTCCTCTCGCCGGAACATTTTTCCACTTTTTTCCCTCAGTCTACCTCTCTCTCTCCCCCCGACGAATGTGGGAGGTAGAGTTTATTAGGGCGCACGAGCTCAGAGTGACGTATTAACTGATCCCGTAAGCACACTTCGCCTCCTCCGCTTCATTTGAACGTCGTAACTCGGAATCGTTATCTCGATCCCGCATCAAAAGCCCCTTGTCGGACTATTAGAGCGATATCTGCGTTAATACACCTCTCGAACAACAGTCATTATGTTACTCCACTAATCTGAGAGAGTCCTGGATTAAACGGGAAAAAACACACACACAATCCGCTCTCACTTGTTTCTGCTCCCTTGCACTCTGGACGAGTCCCCGGCTTTGGCAAACAATGGGATCCTTTTCAAAGTCAAGAGCAGGGGCGCATATAAAGACAGCCCCCTTCCTCTTGCAGCAAGCGCCCCATAATGAGGTGAGGGACCCCGCTTTCGGGCCCTCTCGAGGTTTGCAGAAATCCCGCCAAAACACGTCCCATTAATCATGCTAAAGTGATACACCAATTTTGGTAATGAAGGCGGTATGGCTTGCCTGGGCCATCCTCTTTGGTTCCTGTCTTCATTTTCGTGGATGTAAAGGCTAAAGAGATATAGTGATAGGGAGATATCTCACTCGTAAAAGCCTAACTGTTGCCTCGTTAAAACCAGGGGAAGGGACTTTAACGAACGGTGAGAGTAGAAGCTAGATGTTTATGCACCAATTATTTGAACGCGCTGATTGCGCCATATGAAAATTCCGTCTGCTTTATTTTGTCGGGATATCGGAAGAATCCAATGAATCGTAAAAATTTTTTTCCCCCATCGCGTCTTTGCAAATTAACGGATAACCGCCCTTTTCGCGTATTACTTACGGACCACATAATTTTTAATGATATCCGAACGTTAAAGATGTGGAATCTTCGGTAGCGCTCGCCTTTAGCTCAGCGTTCGGGTGAAAACACTGCACTGTTTTTGTACCCTGGTAAATATAGTACGGCTTAGCAACTCGAACCGAAATTTTATCCAGTTATTTTAATATGTTATTACTTCTCATTCTTTAGTTTATAACGAGGGAGATTTTTTTAAAATTTTTTAGTTCTTAATTGTGTACTTTTACAAGTTATAAAAAGTAAAAATATAAAATGTCCAACGTTTCTGATATTCGTGCGTGTTATGTATCTTATCATTTTTTCTCTTGGAATTTTGAATTAATGTTTGTTTTTATTATTTATTTATTAAGACTGCTGTGTACTAACCCTATTGGATTCGCTCACCTCAATATTAACCTATGGAGAAAATGTGTCCAAGAATTGCCGACTTGGATTGAAAGATTTTTTTTTTTAAATTGTACTCCGTAATAGAGAAACAAATTTTACACCTTGGGGCATTTTTCGTTTTTATTAAATGCAAATAATATTTTAAAATTTAAATTATTCGGAGGAAATCTGGTATAGTGTGTTTTAAACGCTCCTAAATTCCTTTGGTGGACGAAATTTATATAAATGAATTCAGTTGCAGGGTGCAGAAAAATTCAGGCTATCTGAAAATAACATTTTTATTTGATTACCGGCATTTATGTAGCTGTAAATAGAAGACAAATTTTCTTCCGTAGGTTAACATTGAGGTAAGAGAATCCAGTAAGGTTAGTACTCAGCAGATTTAATTCATCGTTTAATTTGCCATAATTTTTTTTCTCTTGTAGACCTAATTTCTTAAGGTATTTATGGTCTAAATAAGGAACTAAGTTAATCAGGCACATTTTCTGTGCCCTTCTCTGGAAGAATTATTTCTTTCATTATAGTTTTAATGATTTCACACTTTTATTAGACCGTTGGCTTGTGAATACGTCTGTAATCTGTTAGGGAGAGAGAGTAGGTCATTAGCCAGATAATTAAATTTTAATCAAAATCGCCAACATGAGGAATATGGACAACTTAACAATAGCTATAAAGGAATGGCTGAGCTTATAACTACTCACCGTGACTAGTATGATTATTATTTCTAACTCGGAGTCTTGGAAAGTTATCGCTGCCTGTCCAGGCAAGGACATATGCTGAAATAAATAAGGGAGGAAAACCTTCGCTTCTCGAAGATAAAGAATGTAGCATTGTGCAGAAAGGATGTCACACGTGTGTTTCTTTCTTTGTATAAAAACTAAATAGTCTTTCACGTACGAGGCTGATACTTTGCATTTATGCAAAGCAATAACTATTATTTCATCTCATTCCCATAATTTGAATGTATGTGGAAAATTTGGCAAAGTTAATTCTCTAAATTTCAAATTTTAATTATTATAAATTAATTGTATGCTTACAGTTTTACGTAGTTTCAATATTAATGTTACGTGGAAGTAATTTTAATCACCTGTTCCATTTTTTAACGGGATTAAATTCTTATTTGTCAGGTAATAAAATATAAAGATTTCGTAAATATTTTTTGGGGGGGTTCTGTGTAATTCCACACTTAAAAATAATAAATTATTAGGAAATTGTATGGTTATTAAAAAAAATTGGAAGCAATGTAGCACATCAACCAGTACAACAATTTTAACGAGATCCATATTGATTCCACTTTATAAGTATGTATGTATCTATCCGGCAGTATAATTTTGTTATTTCTGGAGCAGTATCGACTATTTTTATTTTTAAACACTACAGTATTTTTTCTAAGCTAATTCAATCCTTTATTCGCCAGAAAACTGTGAATAACTCTCTCATGATGTCGCCTAGCTTCTTCTTGTCCCTTTTACAACAGCAAATGATCATGAATAATTAAATTTTATATAAACGGTTAACCCTTTCTTAAGTTTAACGCCAAATAAGAACATGTTAATTGAGATTGCTGATTGAAAAACGCTAAATTTCTGGTATTTGCAGTAATTTTTCACAGTTTTATTTTTCATTTACAGAATAGTCTGTGAACATGTCGTACTTTAAATAAAGATTGCTAATTGGGGATTCTCCCCCTGTCTTAACTGAATTTCCTGAAATCTTAATACGCAGCGTCTCGATCTATTTTTTAGCTAACAAGAAATTACGTTTAGTTATTTAATGATTATTCGTTAATAGTAAATACACGTCTATAATTAATTTACGTATATTCTTTTCCTCTAAATTGCTGACATTTTTTAGACGTACAAAACGCAAATAGTCTGCTTAGTATTTGAAAAGTTTTCAGCTAGAAAAAGTGTTAATTGTTTTTTAATGGGGGATGTCTTAGAGTATTCATCTGTTCTGGAAGAAGACATCCGAGTGACACAAATATTCTTGAACGCCAGCTAAGCGTATATTATTTGAATTCGGTAACGGAGTAAGATGCATGGACATTTATGCGTTTCTATAGTTCCTTTAATAACGAAACATGCAATTCATTCATTAGAGAATTATTTATTGTGACTGAAACATTTGAGTTGCATGAGTGACAGCCTAAATGCTGGATTTGCAAGATTTCTCTGGAATATCATATATATTCTACCCTTTTTTTCCTCTTTCCCTAAGACAGTTTAACGTTGTATACCAATAACGGCATTTTACAGATAGTTTTTTCTTTATTAAATACTAGCTGAAAACCCGTACTTCGCTACGGAGTACATTCAAATTAAATACAACGGTCAATGTATGCAATTAATGCCAAAAATATGTATAAATATATTTATAATAAATACAACGATCAATGTATGCAATTGATGTAAAAAAAACGAAAAAATATATTTATAAAAAAATTGCAACGGATAATTTTATAGACAAAATAATGTAGAAGAAAATATTCAAATTAAATCTAATAGAACATACTAAATAATATAGTACAGTTAATATAGTACAGTTTGACGAACATTTCTTTTACTGTATGTTAATATTTTTTTGGATATTGTCCAAACGTCTGCCGCATGATCAGCATTAAACAAATTAAATTCTAAAAATTAATCTTTAAAAATTCACCGAAAATCAGAAAATGGAGGTAAAGATTCGAAAAAGATTTCATTTTAAAGGAATTTTTATGATCTTTCTCGTGATATAAATTTTATAACCCTCGGATTATTATTGTAAATGCAAACTTTAAAGAATATTACAAAAAAACAGCTTAAAAATTTAATTTTAAAAAATCTAAGAATTTTTCAAAAATCTCTCTTAGTGCACCCCTACACTATAAGAAGAATCGCCATGCAAAATTTCAGCCCTTTATGTCCAGCAGTTTGGTCTGTGCGTTGTCTGTCAGTCAGTCAGTCAGTTACGGAACTGTTTTATATATATAGATTAAATTAATACCCATGAAAAAATTGCGATTAAAAATATTCGCATTATTAAACAACTTTAAATGTACAAAAACATATAAAAAAAAAGGCACAACGTTTTGAAACGAATTTATCCACACGATTGCTCTCTGTTTTGCCTAACTGCAACTAGTGAAAGACCAGATTTCGCTGTCATGACGGCGGACCTATGCATAATGCGAAAAAGCTTTTTAACTTGGCCTGTTGCCGGTGAGAAGGGAGACACCGCGAAAGAGAAAGAAAAAAATCCCATACATATGTGTATATAAACTTGTTCTTAATTTCAGTCCAATTCTATAACATCTGAATTCTCTTTAGAGTATTTCTGGTGACACTCATTTCGCGGTTCAGGAATTTTAGAGAATAATAAATACCGCCTAATTAAATTCAAACGTACTAAACTCGTGTGCGCAGATTACTCTTTATTTGCACATCTCGTAACTTCAGATTTAAAGTTTAGTTTTAAGCCGAGTGAAATTACTTGTAGTTTTAGGTGGCCATTTAGAAAGCAGAGATTATTTGTTCGATACGGATAGGATGTAAATCATAGAGACTGGGAAATCTCTTTTGTTTGGTGACTTGTCGGGGCAGCTTTAATGGTTATCTGGACGAATTCCAAGTTCAGTTAAGTATTTGAGGAGAAGATGCAATTTTGAATGGAGTTAAAACCACGATTGGAAACAGAGTTATAGTGTAAATGCTTACACTTAACTTCCAAGGGAAGATCGATGATGTTCTGTTTCCTCTATTATTTTGCTCAGGGGCAGTACTAAAGAAGAAGGATTGGAATTATTAAATGAAAATTGTAAGGTATCTACTACTCTCACAAAGCGTTACTGTTATCCAGTTTCTATGGTTTTCGCAGTTTGAATCACGTACAAAAGTAGACTATTCAAACTTTTAGTGCTCTATATTTAATGAGTACTTAATTTTTCACTTAATACTTTCACTGGTGTTTTTGTATACTTCTTTGTATATATTCTTAGAGCAGAATGGCTGAACAGCAGCCCGCTGGGGGACTAGATCCGGTCTGCTATTTTATTTATTACGGCCCGCAAGGTACTTTTCTATTAAGAATTATTTAATATTAGAGTTCAAATTACCGGAGTTGCCCTATCTCTCACATAACTGAACTCGTCATCTCTATTTGTCAGTGTCTCTATTGGTCATTTAAAAAACGACCTTCCTGACTGGCAATTGACACGTCCTGCTGTTCGCAAAAAAATTCGCATAAAATCAGTTAAAAATGTATTAATTTTCAATAAAGTGTAATCGAACACATCTGATTGGGGTTAAAATCATTTGACAGCATCTATGTCTTCAACGCTGAAGTCCCGAAAATAGCCGCATTTTTTAATTTATATATATATATATATATATATATATATATATATATATATATATATATATATATATATATATATATATATATATATATATATAAAAGTTTATCCCTCTAATGATAACACCTTTACCCTAAAATGAACGCCGGTCTGTCTTAAATTGGCCATCAATGGGGCTTAAGATAGCGAGTAATCGTTTAAAGAATCCTTACTGAAGTAACGTTTAAATTTAATCAGGAAAATTAGTTCTTTAAACGGTGTGTTCATAATTAAGCTTATGTGTAAAATACGTTTTTAATTTTTTTTTCTTGATACTTGAAATAGTTTAAATTACTTGTGAAAATATTGAATGTTTGAGCCTATTAATTCACAAAAGAAAAAGTTATTTAATTTTTAAAAAATCTTACTCCATCATTTGATGTCAGAAAATTTGTCGTAATTTAAAATTTAAAACGTTTGGCTAGTTCCCAGGAGGTTCCAAGTTCAAGTCTCTTGTTATATTTTATTCGATCTGACAAATCAATATGACGACATAGTTCTTAGCAATTATTTTATATATAATAGCTTTAATGCAACTCAAGCTGAGGTCAGTGCTCTTTGAATAATATTTAAAAATCTCCTAATGTGTTTAGATTACAACTACTATTGAGAAGAAAAACTCAGTAGTTCTCAATTAGCATATTTAGTACAATTTAGAAAAATAAAAATACCCACAAACTTCCTTCGTTTAATATGTAGAATTCATGAGAAAAAGAACCTTACTCGTTTAAAAACTTGTTCTTTCAGGTACCTTGGGTATTTCGTCTACTGATATTATTAAAACTATTTAAGTTATACCCAATTGGAACGACTCTACATTCATTGTAGTTTAATTTCCGTATTTCGGTCTTTTCAGAAACGTGTCAGTTTATTAGAGATATAATTTGCGTATATGAAGATTAAACTTTCGTTAACGTCCTACGTTTAGACAAAAGTGTTTCGATGGCTGCATTTCTTTGTACTTAAAAAAAATGTCAAGAATAAATGCTAAAAGGGATATTAATTCTGCGTAATTCTTTATATTTTAAAATATAATTGTATTTTATTTATCTAAACAGATATAATTTTAAATTTTAAGCAAGAGATGTTTATCAAAGGTCTAAACTGTTAAAAGCTAATTCTATCAAAACATCTTACTTAATTTTGGTAAAGTTTCCGCTGTTAATCTTCTACTTCTTACTCTCCGAATCATCTAACTGGAAGAAAAAATTGTCAGATACTATTTTCCGAAAATATTTCAAGTGTTATATTTTATTCGATCCCTTTTGAAATTATTTTTTGAAGTACAGTAAAACTTCTCTATAGCTGCTAGTACTGGTTCCGAGAAAAAGTGGCCGTTTTGAGGGGTGGCCGTCGAAAAGAGGTTACTTCCATAAAATTGGATCTATGGAGTCTTTTAATCGGTTGTGAACAAATTCTGACAGTTTAGAGGGGTGGCCGCCAACGGAAGTTTCACTGTATAAAAATATAATAAGATCTAAAAGTAAAAAAAACTTGGTATTTCTCTCCAGTCGCCTTAAATTATACGCTGGGAATGCAGTATAGCTTCACTGTATGCACTTATTGCGGAAATTTAAAAATATATCTAATGATATTAATATTAATATTTATAACCAATGATATCCAATGATATTAATATTTAAATTTCCAAACGTGCGAGTACTTTGTATTAACCATCCGTTCCTGTTTATTTTTAACTTGTTTCCGGGGTTTTTGGTTATTCAAACAGAGAAAGAAATTTTCTGTTTATAATATTAACAGTTTGTGATTAAAGCTACCTTTTATTAGGAACAAGATTCAGAACCTCTTGCGCAGACCGCCTGGAAATATAGCTTCCCTTCCTTACATTTAATACTGTACAGAGAAAGGACATTTTCAGGTATTATTACGAAATGGAAAACCGGGAAATAAACATTTACTGTAAACATCGATTTTATTGAAAAATGTTGCCTGTGTTCTGTAAGAGCTTTATTTTACGATACACAATTTTTTTTCCGGTTTATATATAGTGAATAAATATTTTTAAAAATTCTTATCATAGAGGAGGAAAATCTTATAAACCTCATAAGGGAATGTTGCCAAAATTTTCATTACCGGTACTAAATGTTTAATTCACTCCAAGAAAGCTTACTCTTTTATGCTAATAGAAGCTACTGCAATGGATTCGCTCCAGAAACTATTTTGCATTTCACCATCGTTAAAACGGTATTCAAAAACGGATCATGAGTCCGTATAAGCATATTATTTTAACAAAATTGATTGGACTGACTGCAAATAGATTTGATAATCAGTAATTTCAATAATTAATCGGTTTTAATCATTAATTTTCATTAAGATCAGTATTTGTAAATTCAAACGTGTAGTCAAGTTAAAAGATTCAGTAAATAATTTTTCTATGAGTCCCCCCCCCCTTTTTTTCAAAGTTAATTAAAAATAACTTTCAAAATTATCTTTTGTGTGCACATAGCCTTTTAATCATGATTTTTAAATTTTCTTTCAAAATAAACATGCAAATTTTCAACCGGATGAATTCGATTGATCTTATGTTTACACAATTGTCTCTTTTTAACTGTTACGGGATAAATTTCCTATCTGCAACTAGTTTTGTTTTAACCTGAAATTTAAGTGAAACTACTTAAAATAAAATTTTTAGAGCTTAAAATGTTTTCATTTAAAAATTCTCTAACGGGACCATTTGATTTCATAAAGAAATGTGTGTACTTTTGTACACTGAATGTAACGTCACTGATGTACTTAAAAGAAGAAGAAAAAAATCATTTTTTAAATGTTTTTTAATCGTAGAAATATTCTGGCCGAACCTAGACCTGGTTGTACCGTTTTATTGGCGGCTTTTTCCGGAAAAGAAGTAATATATTCCGAAGTTATTTTACCGGTCGTAAGTTCGGCAGAGAGAAAGAAACAAACTTTTCCTTCTCCCTCCTTGATCCAATATTCAAACGATCCAAATATCCTAACCCTGTCAAAGTTGCATCACTTGTCACGACTAACCAAACAAAAAGTTTAAAAGGGCGGGCACATTTCGAAACCTCATCCTCCGCATCGATCTTTGTTGCTCGCTTTTACTTACATTCTTCTAAAAACCGAAACCCCCCTTCGAATCATTTTTTACAAATACCGCTTGCGCCTTCCCATTCGATTGCGCGCGCAGATCATTTCAAACTGTGTAATTGATCGGTTCTTCCACAGAGGGCAGCACTAGCCGAGCAGGAAGTGAATCATCTGAAAGATCAACTGGCTGCCGCCAAACAGTCTCTCCAATTGGCTGATCAGATCCAGAAGGCTCCTGACATGGAGCAGGCTGTTGACGTTGTGGCCCGGTCTGCCCTCGAACTGGAGCTCGCCGCCAAGGAGAAGGAGGTAAGGACACCTGGCGACATCTAGTGTATTGGCAGGAAACTACAAGCATCCCGTAGGGATCTTACGCAAGAGTTAATCACGATTCGCATCTTTTAAATCAGGAATTAGACAGTAGTTAAGTTTTGGATAAGAAGCGTGGATGTTTTCTAATTTCCCTTCTCATATAGTGAATTATAATCCTCTCCCATGATGGAGAGTGTTTTTTATTTCTTGTAGGTAAAACTTGATCTTCGAAGTTAACAATTTCACGCGCGACTTTTAAAACAAGTTGAATGTTGATCCTGTTCCTTTCTCGAAAACAAAACTTTTTGTTACAGGATAACTGTTCCAAATAGTAGCTACATTTTAAATGGAGAGTTTTAAGAAGTTTCCTGGTTTTTGTTTTACGGATAAACACGACTTTTCAATGAATAATATTGAAGTCGCTACTTTTGAGAGAATTTTCAGAGACTTGAAAAAGAGTAGCTTGATGATTTTCGTAAGTAAGATTTAAATTATTTGTTTTTAAATATATTTTTTCTTATTTTTACGTCTATAGAAGTTTTAAAATTGCAGTTCGCAGAATACTTTGCTGTTACTTGTAATGTCAAGAGTGAAATTGCGATATTTTTCGCAGTAACGGGAACTGTTGACAGTGTCGTGGATGCCTTGAATTCCTGCCAGTATTTTAAAGTTGGATTATACAAATGTCATTTATTTTTCTTACAGTAATAAGAAATTTTTATGCCTTATATTTTGTTTTGATTTGACAGAAAAAGCTTCTGATAATTACGAATTTTGTTTGCGTAAATTTAATAATTTGCCAAAATTTCACTTGCATAGCATTTTATAAATGAAAGGACAAACATGCGCTGCGTGTTGTGTACGCGCCAAAAACAGATGAAATGCATTAGTATAGTTTAATGATCTCTTTTAGATTTCAGTTCGCTGATCGCACATTATTTTATCTAAATAATATTAATTATATGATAAATAATTATAAGTTTGTATCTCTTCATATGTGAAAGTTATTGTTATAAGTAAGCTGTAAAATCGCTTTTTGAGAATCACAATGTCATCTTTTACAAATCAGAATCGAAATATTTATGTTGTGTTAGGATTGTTTTCAGATAGTTTAACCTACAATTTGTGTAGAGAGAAAATTTGTTTCTATTACAACGTGGAGACCGTTTATCAAATTTTTGTGTTCTGTAAGTTTTCAGCAATTTTTAAATTATATACATGTAACACATATACACGAGTAACAGTAATTTTAATTTTTTTTAATATATAATATTAAAGGAGCATTGACGTTAAACGTACTTTGTTTCATTTTATCTCGTGATTCTGTTTTAAAATGTAGGGAAAGAGTGTTCATAGATGCATTTATAGTAAATGTTCAAAATTACTTTTCGGTAGGTGATAAGATTTTTCAGAACAGACATCAAATGTAAAATATAACGGGCGGCATTTACTTTGACATTCTAATTTTAGATTGGATTGAACCAGAGGGCTTCCATAAAGATCTTAAAATTTAATTATTAAACCCGACACTTTGTTTCTAATTTTTTATTGAATTCAACCCAAGTACTTACGTAAAGATTTCAAAAGTTAGTTATTAAAATCGAAACCTGATTCCTAATTTTAGCTTGGATGTAACCAATGCACTTACCTTGATCTCAAAAGTTAGTGCTTGGAAACAAAATCTGTATTCTGGAAGAATTCGATAAATCAGCTATAACAAGAAGTCCCCTAAATTAATTTTTTATTTTATATCAAAAATGTGTGGTTGAATACTAAAAAGTTTGTCAATTGTTCTTATTTTCATGTTTTTATTATGCTATTTATATATATATACAGACAAAAATATAATATTCTTGTGTAGAACAAATTTACGTATATTCTGAAATATATGACAGGTTTACTTGTAGTAACACACACGAGATCTAAATACTTTTATTAACATGCAGAATCAGATAACTTACAAAGAAAAAACGTGCAGATAAAAATGTAAAATATGTTGACATTATCTAAATATTAAAATGTACAAAACGCATTTAACTTGTTGCGTGACAGTACTCTTAATTACCACTCAACTTTTGTTTTGTACATAATTTGTTAAAGTATGCAGATAACTTCCTTCAAAGTTGTTGTCTGTGTCGTTTATGTATCATAATTCCGTTAGAACTGAAATTTAAAAAGTCTTTTTTTGTTTTTTGGCTATTGTACACAGCAAAATGTTATAGACAACTTCATTATTCTTCAAACTGAAGTTTTAAATTGTCTTGATAGATGCTTTATGACTGTAAATCATCCAGAAGTGTACTTACATTCTTAATTTATTTGAATCATCGCTGTTAGGTTTCGCTTTATATGTCATGAACTGCAAAATCAATTAATGCTTCGATATTTTACAGCAAATTACAAAAAATTCTGTGCGCTGATTGGTCAACTACTCATCATCGCGTGCGTGGTCAATTTCAAGTGACAGTAAAATCTACTCCCGTTAGCTTTCGTTAATTTTATAACGCCAACGTTAAAAGCTTCTATTTACCAGGAAAATATATTATGACACGCAACAATCACCGAGGTAAATATCATTTGAAAAGATTTTTCATTCTTCTGATCATTTCTGATCTTTCATTCTTCTGATTCTAGCGGAAAATGCTATCTTGCGCTATCAAACGATGTCTATAAATTTCAAGATAAGTTTCCCCCATAAGAAAATATAAAAGCATGCTTGAAAAACTGACGATAAAATACCCTATTTATTTATATTGTACTTAGTTTTAGATATTTTAATATCAAAATGTTTACTAGAAATCAACTTAACAAAGCCGCTTGTTTTTGACACTTTGTGTCTTTTCATTTCGGAAAATTGTGATATGGAATTGATAAACGAGCTCAAATATGACATTTCCATGAAAATTTGCTTCGAAAGTCTTTGTATAATCCATGTCCTGTAGCTGAAACAATTACGTAATGAATGACTCTGAAAGAGGTTCTCCAAAGAAGACGTGCGCCACATAACAAAATGTAAATAGTCAAAGGGAAATTTAAACAATCTTTCTTTGAAAGCTGGGCTAAAATACTTGGTACTGATTAAGGTTTAAAACCTTTTCCATATTTTGGACAATGGTAAATGTTGCTGTCAGTTTTCGCAATCATCGTTTTTGCCGGAGGGTTTTTTTTCCCAGTGGCGCTAATATACAGCATGGAGGTGAGAATTGTCAAGCGAATAAAACTCTTCAACTTTTCCCCACAAAGTTCCTGTATAAATACGATAAAGTTGAAAGTTCCAGGAGCACATAATAGCTTTATTAACCCGATTATTTTTCTAATTATGGAATAGAAAATTGGATTCTACAGAGTAAAACTCAGAAGTATAAAACAATATACTATGCTGAAAACTCAAAACCACATCTTCACACTGTGTAATTTATTACTACTTTACAGATCGTTAAAATTAATAGTAAGAAAAACAGAAGTCGTGAGCATAATCGACTGTAAAGGAAAAAATAAACCTCTTCTAGTTTAAAACGTGATAGCAGTAATGTTGTACGTCTCTGTTTCATAACTCTATATATTTTACCTTCTTCGTTAATTATAGTGTAATGTAAAATATAGCATGAAAAGGGGAAAAATTACTCTTTACATCACGCATCAAATGAGGTTTCATTTCCCGCTGTCCAATTAATTCAGCTGTTTGTAGCTTTTATTTCTAAGACGAATCAATATAGTCATGTATTTAGGAGAAACGTTACCGGCCTAAATGCCAAAACATGCCCTTATAGAATATGCTATAATTTCCTGTATTTTAAGTATTCATTTATCTGTTTTGTGCTCTCTTTTATTGTCTCTTTAATTCAAATAACTTACTTTATAAAACTTTTAACTTCGCAACCTCATAAGCTATCCGTTTTCCAAAATGTCCGCTTGATTTTATGTATTTCTGTTTGTTTGTTTTTTTAATTCAAAAACGTCCCACGACCTTCACGTTGACAAATCCGCGAGCTTTCCAAAACTTTTCGCTTTACATCTGCAAAATAATGCATGCAACGTAACCTGTTTATTAATTTTTGAAAAAGGGGTTTACTAAGCTTTCACATTCATCGAAGTGCGCTGAATCCATTAAACTTACAGTAAAGTTCTTTTATGGATTACGGACATACTAAGGTTTATATATAAACATGAATAATCGCGAAGCTTTCGTATGCATTTTCCTTTTAGCCATTATATTCTGTTTAGAGATAAATGGCTGATTCTTTAAATGAAAAACAGAGTTCAAATAAACATATTGAGGCTGGATACGTTGAAAGCATTTCCCCCCACTTACTTTCAATAATAAATTTATTAAAATAACAGCCACCTTCTTCACCTTTTAAAGTGTCGGCTTTGAAAATTTTGATTCATAAATTTTTATTATTCATCTAGTCTCGGATCCAATAGCTTTTTCCCCGCGACACGTCCTGTGAAATATGTTAAGCAACAACAATAAGGCCAGAACGCGTATTGTAGTGCGTACATGAAATATTTGTAGCGACGGTGGATGGGAAAATAATAAACAAACCCTTAAAACTTTTATGGCTTTCCCATTCCTTCAAATCGTAATGAAAAGTCGTACAGCTATTAACTGTTCATCAAAAAGCTCTCGAAGTGTTGTGCCTCGCCGCGAATTAGCCATTCATTGTGTGTGTATCGGGAAAGCGTCATTGTCGTGTGCGATGATCTTTCCCGCCGAACTGCGTCACTTTGAAAAAGCATCCTAATCTTGGGGGGATGCGGGAAAGGAGTAGTTTCTTTCTGTTCATTACCAGGGCGAGCACAAACCGCTATCAAAACGGCACACAGTGATTTGTTTGAATCATGCACAAAGTCACGGAAAGGAGGTTGAGGGGGGAGGGGGGAAGGCGGGCTGAGTGCATTTTTGCGCCGGGTACCTTTTAAAAGGCAAAGAACCATCGGAGGGAAAATTCCTGAGAGCATTTTCTTTTTGAAAGTGATAAACTATATTAGGCAATTTCAGATTCCGGCTTTAGTGTAGCCAAAGAATTTGCATTAAAACTTTAAACTCGCGCTAGGTGTGTATGCGGCCGCAGATTACAATGGGAATTCTTCGGCTGGCTGTCATCTATTAAAAAGGGGGCGCACTCTTCCTTTTGCATGGGGAGGACGCCTATCTTCATAATTCGCTCACGGCAGCGAAGCGCTATTTCGACGGATTTGTAAAACTCAAAAGACCGGGGAGGCAACGCGGGGGGAAGGGGTTCTTTTAATAAACCTGGGGATTGGGGAGAAAAACAATCGCGAAATACATTCACTGTATGCAATTTGTTGCTAAACTGCGGCTATCTGTTTATTATGCTACTCCTGCCGCGTACTTAAATGCGGTGGCATGCGTCCTAAAGTCCAATTTAAACGCGTTAAGATTGAAACACCTTGTCCCGAATATGCTCAGGCATATTTCTGCACAGTCAACGGGACTTAAAATTTTACCTTTTTTTTTTTTTTTCCAATCCATTTTCGGGGTTTTAGGGGGTATCAAGGCTTCTATGTAAATTTTCTTAAATCCTTAATCAAACATACACCCTTCACTTTTAACATAACGCGAATTCTCCAGACGGTGTTTTTTGAATTATTAGGGAAGTTTTCAAACTACGCATATTAAAAGATGTTAACTTCGTTTGCTCTGGTATCATGAGCGAGTCACTGTTGTTACCTTTTACACTTTTGTTGTACAGTTAAGTTTTAGGATGCTTGAAGCAAATAAATCTCCTAAAAGGAAGTCGAAACCTCAACTCTTAATAATAATTATAGTTATATATATATATATATATATATATATATATATATATATATATATATATATATATATATATATATATATATATATATATATATCTGTGGCTTGGTACAAGAAGTGCCTAAGTCAGTTTTCTCCAAGATGACTTCGTTTACTTATGTCTCTGTAAAGAAATATTATTTTCAATGTAAGAAGTACCCAAGTCAATATAATGGTTTAGGAAACACTTTAAAAGCATTGGACAGGCTTGGGTATTTCTTACATTGAAAATAATTGTTTTTTAAAGAGACATAAGTAAACAAAGCCATCTTGGAGAAAACTGACTTAGGCACTTCTTGTACCAAGCCACACACACACACACATATATATATATATATATATATATATATATATATATATATATATATATATATATATATATATATATATATATATATATATATATATACATACAATGGATATCAATTGCATTAATAATGGAAAAACATTTTATAATCCTGTTTGCAATTCAAAAACTCATACAACAGGAGATTGAAAATATAAATATACTAGCTAAAAACCCTAAACTGTTTAGATAAGGAAAAGAAAAACCTGCTGATCTTTGCCCTCTACTGTTAACTATTAACTATTTTGTCTGTGAACTATTCCTATTTCGGACTAGCGAGTTGTGTTATGCCCAATAAATCAGAGCTGTTCAAGGATCAATTGCATCAACTGCCATTATTTCGCCCGCGTTTTACACGAACGCCCACAGGTATATAAAGTTATTTTCTGTGCTGAACTACAACTGTAATGTACCACTTACCTACGTCAATATAATGGTTTAGGAAAGAATTGCTAAATCAGGATTGAAGCTTCATGAATTTTCTTTTTTTTTCTGACATAACGCTTCTTACTGTTCAGTTATAGGATGTAAAACAAGTCTTTGATGAGATCCTTTTCTTCAGGTGATTTGTTTTGCAATATTTAAAAAGTAGCTGCCTCTACCTTCACTAACTTATCTCTACCCGACAAGGTCACAACGTGATCGCTTACTAGGCCTCAAAACCAGAGACCATCCATAAAGCGTAAACAATCGACTGCTTTGTATGTACGAGAATTTTCTGGAGAACTGTTGAATAATTAAAGGGTTTTTTTTCTGTCGGGTTTCTGGAGATCTGGAATTTTGATCCCCGTTGTCAATAGCATTTTTTTTTATCCGCTTTTCTTGAGGAGCCATTAATGATATTTCAAGCGCAGGCGAATATTTTGTACATATGCGTTCCTATTAGCAGTCTTTTGCTTTCACAATTTGGTTGACTTTTGAGAATGCAACACCTAAACACATTTTAATAAAATTATACTTCAACAGCGTTGTTATTTAACTCGTACCAAAATTCCTCAGCATAAAGATTAGGCGATCAATGCATAAAATATAAAAAATTATACCTTGCTGCTTTTAGATTATGCCTATTTGAAGATGGTTAGATACATTTCTATCGGAATTTCGGTTTGTAACATTAAATGTCATGATGCTGTATTTTTGTCTCTCAATCACCAAATAAGTACAATTTAATGGGTAGCGATCCCTCACCAAAATTCATCCTCATACCAAAATTCTTCAGCATAAAGGTTAGTTGATCAATGCATAAAATGTAAAAAAAATTATACCTTGCTGAGTTCAGATTATGCCTACTTTAAGTTACATTAGATACATTTGCATCGGAATTTCGGTTAGTAAGACTGAAAGTCATGACTCTGTATTTTGCCTCTCAATCACCAAAAGAATTCTATTTGAATCAGATGTAATTTTTTTATCCCTTCATTCTGTGTTGAAAAAAAAAATTCTTTACCGTGAAATACCATGTTTCTCATATGATTAAATGTAGGGGTCAACACGACATGGGTGGCCCGCTTACTATATTTCTGTAGATCTCTGAATAAGTTCACATTATTTAAGTTAAAATAAAAGTTGAAACTCAAAGGACTTCCAAGAACAAAGCTAATTATCTGCAGGCTCAAAGCGCAGCGGGAAGTAAGACCGCCAGCTGCACAGAAAAAGGGATAGAGCTAAAAATTCTCTCTCTGTTCTTATTTGCCGACAAATCCATCGTTTCTCTTACGAGCGAGTCGTTCATAATGTGTTATTCCAAACTTTTACATCCCTTCCCGATAACAAAATTTTATGTAACGGGTCTCTTTAAACTATATATTATTACAGGCGCTAGTTTTTATTTCTGGGAAGGAAAATGAATCAAAGAAATCCCGAACTAAAGTTGATACTAAATATAATGATAGTGAAATTGTAGAAAACAAAAACACGCTCCTAGCTGAAAATCATACGAACACTTAGCAAATGGTTTGTTACACCAGTAAATGTAGCTTTAGTCTACATGTCAAGTTCCCCGAGAAGGCATGCACCCCTCGTGGAACCCTGGTGATGATAAATTTTACATGTAATAGTTGTAAACAAGTACTCTATTTTTTTTTTCTTTCATAAAGCACAAAACATGCGTCTCTACTGAACATGGGATGGGCGGTCGATTCTGCTACCGTTGTGGTCCGCGAAAGCTTACGAATTTATTGATGTGGCCTTTGGTCCTGATAGGTTGAAGACCCTTAATTCAAGGCACGGATTATTTTTGTACCAACTGCCTATTTAAAGCACAAAACATGTCTCTACTGAACATGCGATCGGCAGTCGATTCTGCTACCGTTGTGGTCCGCGAAAGCTTACGAATTTATTGATATGGCCTTTAGTCCTGATAGGTTGAAGACCCTTAATTCAAGGCACGGATTATTTTGTATTAATTACCTATTTAATATTTTTACTTTTAGATTGCGAGTTTCCAGGTATAACAACGTTTTGCTTAAGTACATGTAGTTGAAATTTTGGATTTGTCATAGAAAGTGTGTGTGTGTGTATATATATATATATATATATATAATAGGCCAGGCTCACTCACTAACAATAGAGTAATAATGAGATTAAATAACTGTTTTTAACTGTCGTAATTATTTCAAATCTAGCCCTGTATATATCTGTACCTCGGAGGTATAGAACACTATGTCACAATGTTTGAATTTCACAGGAGAGCTTAAAGAAATCCACTTACTGCTTTTTACCTCGACACAATGATAGGACATGGTACCATTTTCAATGGGCAAGATCTCTTCTGTATAAAATTCGCGTAACAGCTTTTCTCTACTGAAAATAGTGCTAAAAAATGAAGGAATAAAGTTAAACAATCTACTTTTAAAAAATGGATTTGGTGTTCTTTACCTCCGGTATACTGATATATATATATATATATATATATATATATATATATATATATATATATATATATATATATATATATAAAAGATACTGTTAAATATATACTAATGTGTGAATGCATCTCCAATTTTTAGATTTCCCAGTTGGTGGATGATATACAAAGGTTACAAGCTATATTGAAAACTCTCCAAGAGACAAGTGCCTCGAAAGTAAGAATCCCTCTCATTATGTTCTCTTTCATTAAAGAAATTACATATTTTTTTAAATTGTTTCATTAATTATCTCTTGAACAGCTTTTTACGTTGTTACTGGTTCATCCCGCCATTTCTTTTACTTTTATTTTGCTTGCATGAAAACTTATTCGTAGCATACGTGCAGCAGCTATTTTGAAAACGTATCAGCATGTCTTTCATTTGACTTTTTTTTCCCACTTCTCTTCGTTAACGCTTGGCTCTTTGAAATGACTAATGACCTTTAACTTCCTCTTGCACCAGAAAATAATGATTGTTGCAAGTTAATATGCTAATTTACTAGTTATCGTATCTGTCTAATACTGTTCTAAGTGACAGTAAAAATTTAAAAAATATATATATATACATCGGATCGGTTTACGTTTTCATCCTGTTAAGCTGTATTTTTATTTTTATTTTTTAATATGTTGACAAAAAAGTGAGAGAATTATAAATACGAATGATGTAATATAGGCAGACTTTCTGATTGATGCCCATTTCTAATGGTGGATAATATGAAGTGGGTTTTTTTCCTTTTCTTTACGCATTTGGAGACTGAAAACGCATTTCCAATTTACAACCCTGCCAAATAAATATTTTTCATTATGAAATTCTATTAAAGAAAAAAAAGGCAAAAGAAGTCGAGCTTTAACTTTTTTCAGGTATAAATCTTACTTTTTTTTCTGCTTCAAAAGTTATGAAATTGCCGCGCACGTCGTAAGGTAGTTAGCTAGTAGCTAAAACCGTGTGCGGATGCCGGTTCAAATCCAAGCTAAGGGCCTGTTTACATAGAATCCGTCAGCGGCATGTGTTGATGATTCCGTTGGCTCTGATTGGTTAAATCGGCCAATGATCGATATATGATTGGTTAAAGATTTTTACGCTGACAGATTCTATGTGAACAGACCCTAAGGCGTGGATGTTCCTCAGCCTCATAGGGCGTCAGGTTTGGTTTGGAGTACTACGGTCAACTATTGCTACACGAGAACTAATTAGACCGGGACCTACTGCTTAAAGCCGATTCCGAACGGCTCCAAACGTCCATGCCAAAGAGTGGAACTCGAGCCCACAGACTCTGGTATCGAATGCCAGCGCCCTAGCCATTCGGTCATCGTTCGGCCAATTAGTAGGAAGTCAGGTAGATTCACCTATGGCTACTTCTACAATACAGTGTCTACTGTATTGTAGAGGGTAATACAAAAGTAGCAGTGTGTATGGGGGAATGTCCTTGATATAAGTGCCTGCCGCATTGGAAAGGAAAAAGTTTTAAAAAATTTCACTTATATTATCTAGTTGAGATTTTAAGGCTATGACACAATGAATTCATTCTGACTGTATTAAATACTGCATAGCTATTAGGCATAGCCTTTAGTTTGATCCAAGGATTTTTATTATATCATTTGTCAAATTAGGGTTTCTAGATTTGCTTTGGTTCGTGTTATGCATTTTATTGCCGGTTTTATGTGGATTCTGTGAAATATATCATGTTAGTAGCTCGAGAATATATCAATTCTGTAGAGAAGAATGTTTATTCATTTAAAACATTACACAGGAAAGTTGGAATCAATAACCATGAATCATAAATAATTGTTTCGCAAATTATCTATGATCTTAGTCTAATAAACTTCTTGAAACATGTATCAGTTTCTTAAGGTTTTGCCTTTGTGATACCATTTACATTGTACGCTAAAGTATACCTCATGTTTCTTCATTAAATGCGACAAACTAGGCATTTTAAAATTTTTAAGAACCTTACCAATATCAGTTTATTTTATAATTTTCAAATATAATTTTCAAAAGCTTTTCAAAATTGCTTATATTTGGATAATTTTTGCGTATTCATTTAAAAAAAAAAAAAAAAACCTAATCGTTTTTAATTTATTTCATTATCACCCCATTTACCTCAATTTTAACATATTTCTGCGGTTTTCTTACTTTTCCTGTAGAGTTAACTGGGATCATCACGCAATTTCAGGTCAAGAATAGATCGTAATTATTTTACTCACTACCTCATATTTCGACTTACGTGTAATTTGCTTTAAAATGTGAAATACTCGAAATTAATAACTAACTTCAGATTTTTTTCCCCTTTTACCTCATATCCTCATACTATAGAACTTAAATCCAGTTTTTTTAAAGACGTAATTTGACGAGAAATTAGTTTTCAAAATATTTCAGTAACGTGACATCTGTGACTCGAAGAGAGCATCTGCTTTTGAGTTGATAATGGTTTTTAAAAATATTTTATTAATGAAACGAAGATGCATGTACTTCTTTAGCAACTCATCTTTTGTCTGTATCGCCCTAGATTGCTCAACTTGAAGAACTGGTCAACGAAAAGGACAAAATGATCGTTGAACTGGGTGAAAAATTGGTCAGGCAGCAAGACTATGATGAAATCAAGAAAGAGCTGAGGTAAAATTTCTAACCTAAATATCTCATACCTCTCTCTCTCTCCTTATACAATAATGCACAAAAGCTGGATAAGTTCACAGTTCTTTCACCCTTTTCTTGGGTGCTTTTATGATATCGGAAAAGGTGATATTCGACCATTAATACAGTCAGTAACAATTACTTCAGTTATGATAATTCGATGCTCATATTATTGTCTTGGGCATTGTGATTAATTGAAACAAATTTTTAACGTTTGTGTCATCAAAAGTTCAATTTAAGGGAATGATGCAAACATATTTAAAAAAGCGTCATCTAATCCGATTAAATTTTGTGGTGTCTGAAGTGACTACTCAGTATCCGAACTGAGACTCTGAACAGCACACTTCAAAATGACAGTTTATATTTAAATAATATGTTTATTAATGTTAGAGAATGTATTTCATTGGATTTTTCCTACCGCTTCAACACGTATGCACGAGGATCATTTTAAAAGTAACGCACACTATATTAGTTCTTTTATACCTATTTGATGATTTCCGACAATTTCTCTCTACAGTCCTTCCATATAGTCCCCCAGCTTCTCAATAACTGAGTCCCAAAAGGAAGATTTTCTATTCCTTGCAGCATGCTACTCTTTTGAGTCCTCCAATGACTCGGGTCACAGCTGAAGTAACCTCTCCAAGGTGGAAAAACGTTGACTGCGCAAAGGTTCTTTCAATTTGGGGAAAAGGTGGACTCATGTTCGGACTTTATAGTGGATGAGGCAACACTTCAACTGTATTTCTCCAGCAAATCGGTCACAGCCTTTCCCACTTATGGCCGTGCGTTATTACGCAAGATGAGCAGCACATCACGATGCAATTCACATCGGTTTCTATGTGTCTTTCGACGCAATTTTTGCATCCATTCGCAATAATATGCTGCAGTCACACTTGTATCCCGTGGAAATTTATCAGTCATGATGATTGCTCGTTGGTCGTAAGCAAAGATCATCATTTTCTTCACTTTTGATTGGGCTCGTCGAAATTTTTTGGGTCGCGGAGAAGATAAGAGACTGTACGAGACAAAAATAGCTGTCTTTCAAAGACAAATCGTTGTTTACACAACAGTGCAATGTCCAGGTGTTTCTGTTTTTATTCAGATGTCGAGCATTGCGGAACCCACGGAGTACAAATTTTCAATTTTGATGTACGATTTTGGATCTTCTACACTCAAAGTACCCGAGACACCTGCAGACTCCATTTCAAAAATATGTCACTTCAAAACAAAACACGTTAGAAAACTTTCAAACACACATGAATATTCCTCTAGTCTTCAACTGCGAATGGCGAAAACAAATTTCTGATTGTATCATTCAGGGCGAAATAGTGCCATCTTGTGCATTACTTTTGAAATGACCCTCGTATATCCAATAATTAAACTTAACTGTAACGGATGTACCAGTGTTCAAACAAGTACGCTTACCAAAAAGACGTATCTAAATAAATGAAGAGTTTCCATGTCCCAAATATTTTTTTCTTTTCTAAGTATATTTGTACAAATGTGTAAGTAGCACATAACTAAGTAACAATAATTTTGATTTATACATTCATAATTAGATGATTTTTCAGCAATACTGTTGTCTTTTGCCAGACCATGGCTATAGAAACCGAGACTTATAGTTTAAACCGGATTCGGAAAAACTACAACCCGTGAATTTCTCGAACTGAGAACTACGTCTTTGGCCCCCATTCGGCCGTTTTCGGACATCAGCTAACGAGAGTTTATCCGTTATGACAACCGACAGCTTTCATCAGAGGTAATAATATTACAGTTTACACGATTTTAAGCCTCCGAAAACGTTTGCAGCAGTTGCTGTTTATTGTAAAAATATTCACATTACTGCACTCTCATTCAGAGCAACGATTTTATTCACAGATGAGTTGATTTATTAATCGTTATTCTTGGACTATGCCATTTGATGTACTTCATAAATTAACATGTGGAATATGTGTATAATGTCAAAAATAATGATACGTAAAATATAATGTGCATTTGCTAATATAACATCTTTTACAGCATTCTGAAGACTGCAGATTATAGCAGTTCTAGGCCGTGGGAGAGTATCGATGAAAATAAAAATCAAAGTGACAAACCACCCGATATAACGAAAGAAAATCAGAAAAACTCCGAAAATGCTCCTCTAAAGCTCATCAAATCGGAAGATAATGGTAAGATTTGCTCTTTCACTAGATAGACAAAATTCCAAAGCTTTTCTGTGGGGTATAACGTTTTTCTGTCTTAGCATTTCTGATTTCTGCATGATCATAATGCATAACCCAGTGTCGAAAAATTAGGCTTATTTAATAAATAAGTTAAAATTTTGATTTAATAAATTATTTGTATCATTTTATTATTGTAATATTTTAATTTTACAATTATATAACAACTATGTTAAAACTTGAAAGAAATCCACATGAATCACATTAAGATACTAGGGTATGGTTGAAATTATTGGAACATTCTTTTTTATCTATAATTGAGAAATGATTATTAGAATTATTTCGGGGTATTAAGATGTTTGTTGTTTCTTACTATTGTACTGAAATGTATTGACTTTTTATTTCTATAAAACTCGTACTAAGACAACCGTCATTCTTTTTTCTTTTGTTTTTTTTTAAAGGCGTCTCCCAAAACTATTCTCTACAAAGCGTCGACAGTTTTGGTACGATGCTCGGTCAGGAGATAGTGACGAATTTCGCTCAAAAGGTGGCGAAAGAAGAAATCTGTAGCCGACCTTCATCCCCTGTCTCCAAGGGTACCACCGAAAGTTATTCATCGACATCCATCAACAGCAGCCACTCTCATGAAGACAGAAAACCATCACCACCCGCCCCTGCAGAGTCCCCATCTGCTGTCAACTTGACATCCTCCGAACGTGCTTCCCCCACCGGTAACAATCACACCAATCCTCCAGGGTCCCCGGACAATCCTTCCCTGGGAAAACTTCAGGACTGCTTGAGGCATAACATCGACAAATATGCCAACGAGACTCTTAACACGTTAAACATTGCTCGCTGCGTCAGAGAACTGCTTAGTGTGCATAACATAGGACAAAGACTTTTTGCCAAATTTGTGCTTGGGCTATCCCAAGGAACAGTTAGCGAGTTGTTGTCCAAGCCAAAACCCTGGGACAAACTCACTGAAAAAGGAAGGGACTCTTATCGAAAAATGCATGCATGGGCTTCCGATGACCATTGTATAGGAATATTGAAGTCACTTGTGCCCAGAAGAGGTAATTTTATTGTGGTTTAAACTTTCAGTGTACGGTAATTGCTTCATATTATTTTAGTAGTTTTGTGCTGTTGTTTGAAATGTATATGATTGATGTTTGCTTTTCTGATATGATCCACGTTAGAACAAAAATTGTAAAAGCATCTGATGCGAATGTTTTTTTGAAAGAGGTTTGACTAAATCTTTCTGATTAAAACAGTTAAGGTCGAACTGAAAAATTAAAATCTATTTGTAAAGTAGGATTTCTAGGAATTCAGTAGTTTAATATACGTTTGCATTAATAGGTATATTTACGCAAACTTACAATTACCCTTTTTTTTTTCTGATGAACTACTCACCAGCAATCACTTTGCGTTTGACTGAAGAAATTTGGCAAAACGAAATATATTTTTCTAGCAGCCAAATCTCGCGAATTTCAGAGAAGCTTTCCGACCATCCGTAAAGTAATTTATCTCAGGCAGTTTTTAAGGAAATATTTAATATCTACGTGTATTGCAAAGAGTGAAGTGAGCGTTTTGTCTACCAGTTTGTGACAAATCCGTGATAGAAATTAAAGTTGTTAGCCACATGGTGCCTTGCATATTACGATGAATATCAGATTCCTTTAGAGAGAAGAGTAAGAACTCGCTCAGTACTCAATAAAGTTTGTCTGTAAATTTTTAAAGTACATATTTTTTACGTTCGCTGTTTTAGAAAAATTGAAATTTTGTGTGTGTGCTACTCGTAAAAAGTGCTTATTTACGAATTGATACCAGTTGTGTAGAATGGCAGAAATTCTCTCCTATTGTTCCTGTCTTTGTTCTCCCTTTGTGCTGTTATTTGATACTTTAAGAATTCTGTTGATAAAAATAAGGGTTGAAAATTTGCGTCAAACTACTGATTTCGTTAACGCTTTAAGCAAAAGTCAAAATTTAGCGTTTTGCGCCAAAAGTTTAAATTTTGGAATTTCTTTAAAAAAATTAGAATAATTATCAGCAAGCTGGAATAATGTCATATAACCTTTATTTATAGAGGCTTTTCACGAGGAATCCTGCAATTTTTGGGTCAACATTTCCTCTATGATAGCAAATTGAAACTTTCAACCATGCTTCTTTCGTTTGAACAATTCAAGAGTTTTAAACAACAGTATAAAGTTAACAGTTCGTCATACTTAACGCTGAGTTTCTATTATTTTCCCAAACAGTTCTGTAGTCTCAATTAATATTCAAAATCATAAAATTATAGGTCGAGGAGTAGGTTATCATGGAAAGTTCATGAACGCTGTTACGATCCTAAACTCACACCTCGTTTATTGATATTTTTTTCTCTCGTAAAAACCAAAAGATTACCAGGGCAGGAATCTAACCCACTGTCTTCGCCATTGCAGTTGGCTATCTGATCATATTGCTCAATCGTGCTGTCATTTATGAAAACATTTCTTAGGGCATCGAGATATATTATTTTGGGTTACATTATTCCAATTTTTCTTCAGTTAAATTCTTACCCGAACTCGGTTCTTAATAAAAGTGAGAATCAATGACAATTGATTATCATAGACTTCAACTATAAATAATCAAATTTCTGACATCGAGCTTTTAGAAAATTCTAATTTCCATGCTTAAAACGTAATAAAACGCGCCTCTCTGCTGAACTTTATTTTTCAAAATTATCATCAAGAATTTTTTGTCAAAAGAAATGGCAAAATATAAATTTCTCAAGATCATTTGAAAATGAGCGTTTTACCCATTCGTTTGTATTTCACCGATAATAAACTCTTGCAAAAACTTTTTAAAAAAAAGTTCAAAAATATTTCTACCACTGGTTGGTTTTATCTTCAAATAGTGTTGAAATACCTTGAAAACGAGTAGTGATTAAAAAACTTACTAATTTACGTATGAAGAATCTCCTAATTTTCTTTTCTCAACGTTGGAAGCTATACCTTAGCTATATACAAAATATCTGTCGGTCACTTCTCAATATTAGTTAATTTTTTTTTTCTAAAGGAAATATTTTAATTTAAGAAGGGCAGGTTACAAGTGTAACAAAATGTATTTTTACTTCAAATTTAATGAGCTAATGCAACTTTAACAAAACTTTTACGTAATTTTCGCTTTATTGTTTGCAGTTCTATATAATAATTAATGAATTTTTGAAGTTTCGAAAAGCAACCAAGCTATCAATTTCGATAATGTGGCAGTGAAGCTAGTAACAAAGGTACTTTAAGTTTACTAGTAAACTTAATCAACTATTGGCAAATAACTTGACAAATAGACCATAACGTTGTTTATTCAGTTATGAGTAGATTGCTCTTGAGTGATTTTTTTACGAATATCACATGATCATTATATTAAATGTGCAAAATTAACTGATATCGCAGATATTTATTTTGTTATCTAACTTGTTATATCTTTTTCTTTATTACATCGTAAGTCGACATAAATTGTTCTTACAAGAACGCTGAAATTTTGACTATGCATGCCTAATAAACTTATCATCCGATTCTTATTTAGATTAACCCTTTTCAATTATTTAAATCCGTTTACTTTCATTATTTTCATGTTATTTTCCATCTTCTTTGAACTAGAGAAGCCATTTTCTTAAAATGTTCAGGTCCTATAAGATATTAGGAAAGTTACTGTACTATGAATAAGGAAAATTCTTTTATACATTCGGATATAAAAAGTTTGCTGCTGATACTTTTCTCCTTTATGCTGTTTTTGTTTAAATACACCGAAGACTATTTCTGTAAACGCTGTATAAAACTTTAATGATTTCAGTGGCTGAAAGAAGATCAACCCTTCTTTCTTCTCCACCAGGCAAAGACTGCATTGGGAGCAGCGGAACCGGCGGAGGAGGACTCTCTGCCTACAAAACCGATGACCAAGGAGCAGAAGAAAGGATAGCACAAATACTGAACGAGGCCCAAATGGCTATGAAACAACAGCAAGAGAATAAAAATTCCCCATCGTTGCCCAACGGAAACAGTGTTGACAACAGATCAACTGACAGTTGCGACGACATTCGTGATGGCAGTGAATTAAAATCAAATCATAATTCCAGAGATGCCTCACATAGTAACGATAAGACTTTCAGAAGATCGCGCAAGTACGAGAATGACGATATACCACAAGAAATGGTGGCAAGAATTTACCAAGAAGAACTTGCCAAGCTAATTGGACAAAGAGTTGAGGAGGGATTTAGGACACCCCGTGACCAGTTCGAGAGAACTCAAGAAGAAATTAGACAAGCTTTGACTATATACCACCAAGAACTCACTAGGTTATCTCATCTCATGCCGCCAAACCACCATCAGAACTCCTTCAACCCATTCACAACTAATGGCAGCTCTTACGGTCTTTCTCATCATCATAACAGTAACAACTCAGTTATAACTAACAATAGCAACAATAATAATAATAACATTAGCCAGTCCTTGCAGGAATGTCCCGTAGACGCAACAATGAACAATAGAACGAGATCGGAATCAAAGTCGGGTTCTTCGGGTCGAGATGAACCAGAGATGCGACATCATGGAAGTGCCTTCTCGCTCGTCAGACCCAAGACGGAATCCAACCTCTCTTCTTCCATTAATTCGAAGTCTTCATCAACTCCTGCGGCCTCTTCATTCAATATTCATAGTTCTTCTCCGGCCCCACCTGCACTTTTACCTCTATCAGATTCCAAGACGTCAAGTCCAGGAGCAACTCAAAGTGGTCCAGACGATTTGGCAACTTCAGCTTCACCCTTGCAGAGAATGCAATCCATCACCAATTCGTTATTATCTCAATCATCTCTACCCTCACTGCCAAATCCTCCACAGCGTCCTGCAAAAGCTGTTTTACCACCCATCACGCAACAACAGTTTGATCAATATAATAACGTTAACACAGAAGATATCGTAAAGAAGGTGAGATTTTTTTTTTTCTACGTATATTTTTTACCTATGAACTTATAGTTTTCTTTGAATATTAGGATGTTAGAGCAAAGTTGATAAAGCAGGTATATATGGTTTTATAGCGAATCTTTGCCTATAATCTTGAGATATGCAAGTTTCTGATTGAAAGAAATAGTAGGGGTAAAAAAACTTTGTACTGAGAATTAAATATATATTATGTATGCTTACAGGGTGCATGATATGAAGTTATAGCGTTGCATATATATATATATATATATTCCCAGGACAGACAGGATGATAGCTTCATATAAAGTATTTGATAAAGTTATCCAACCTGGGGTGATGACCAGACAGCAGATCATGAAAAGTATTAAATATTTAATTACCTCTAGTAATATTATAGACGAAGAGGTCTGTAAGCAATCTCCCACAGAACTTCGCTTTACGCACGCTAACTTTGAATCCCTTCTACTAAAGTTTAGTCCCCGCAGACTCAGTTGTTGCGGGACTTCAAAATAGATTGGCGCTTTTTCCAAGCTGTCGATCTGCTAATTAAAGATATGCATTCGTCATAATTCTAGTGTGTAAATTATAAAATTTTGATACGTAACGCCTTACTTTGTATTTCTAAAATCATCTTTAGTTTTAAAATTTGAAATTTCCTTTTGCGTGAAGCAAAAATTTCAACGTTATTGACCTTACTCATGTTGTTCTGTCCGCATAAAGACCTACAAATTTTAAAACACATTTAAAGTTCCGAAGAATATTTTGGTTCCTCGGAATTATAACAATCTAATATAAAAACTGAAACCCCAAAAGATGCTTTTAGAAAACTACATATGATCACAGTTTAACTGCGTATTGAAAACGTGTTAGCAGTTATGTTAATATTAACAACGCATAAAACTACCTGATTTTCTACAAAGAAATAGCTAATTATGTAAAAATACTACATAGAGACATTCTGAAATTGCTATTTATGCGATGTAAAAAAGTATAATCAAAGATAATGGCGATACATATTTAAATTCTGAAATATGTATTTTACATCTGTTTGATTATTATTGTTTGTTTTCATTAGGTGAAAGAACAATTGAGTCAGTACTCTATTAGCCAACGTCTCTTTGGAGAGAGCGTGCTCGGATTATCTCAGGGATCTGTCTCCGATCTCCTAGCTCGTCCCAAGCCCTGGCATATGCTGACCCAGAAAGGTCGAGAGCCCTTCATACGGATGAAAATTTTCCTTGAAGACGAGAATGCTGTCCACAAGTTGGTCGCTTCTCAATACAAGATAGCACCAGAGAAACTCATGCGCACGGGGAGCTTCGGCGGAGCGACAAATCCTCAAAGCATTATGACTTACGGTAAAATATTATTATGGATTATTAATACTATTGTATTGTGTGTTGTTAGTGTCTCCCATTTATCAATTCTGTGGGATAATTCCTACATGGGTAGAACATGAATTAATTACCACCTTTTTCCCCCGTATCTGTTTGCAGAATCAAAACCTGAGTCGGGAAATTTTAAATTCATTTCCATTCAGCGTTAATAATTGCACAGAGTCTAGTGGGAATAGGTCTATTGATTCAACTTCTTTTATAAACGCGGAAGTGATTGTTTCTCCGCTAAACATTTTTGAGAGTTTCTTGTTAATTTCACTGTTTATGCTGATGAGAACTTAAACCTTAGCCGTGAAATAATTTTAAATTCATTTCCATTCAGCATAACAATTGCAGAGTCTAATTTCACTGCTTATGCTGATGAGAATTTTTTTTTAATGTTTATCATTGATAACCAAAAAATTATATCTATAACATTTAATGTAGGCACTTGTCGTGAGACATTCGCCTTTTGTTATTCACTGTAAGTCTTGCCGGTTTCTTTGCTATGGGAGCACCATTTAGGTTAGCCAGCATAGCTTCCTATGAGGGGACAACACGTTAACGACCAAGCCTTATTCGTGCATTTGAACTCAAGCTTACAAAGTGGAAGCTCACGGCACTAACCACTGTGCCATGTGGACGGCATAATTTCTAAACTGACAGTATAAATAACAAGCACGGCATTGTCGATTTAAGTGACCGCGCTAGCTGTGTAAGTGTTGGGTGAAAGTCGGAATCCTTTTGCGTGCAGGTTTTTTTCTGGTTTCAGGACATGAAAATCTGTAATTTTCAACAGTATTATCCAGAATAAATATAGAGTTTAATTCTTGTGACATATTTCGTGCGGCAGTTAGTTCTTTGTTCCCTACCTGTAATTGTTTCCTGCAATCTTTAATTGTTTTAATTTAAAATCCCTTCTATTGATTCTTTAATCTTCAGTTTCATCCTTCGTTTATTCTGTTCGAGTAAGGCGGAAATTTTAGCGTAACTATTGCATAATTTAACATGTGTGTGTATTGTATAGTACCTGTTCTTAAGAGTAACTGTAGAGTTGATTTCTATATAACTATTTTCTAACACGTTGTATTGAGGACAAAAAAATGCCTGACTCTGTACCTGACTATAAATAATTCTGTCTTTTTTTTTACATACTTATTTCTATTATCCTATTAAAGGCAATTTTTTGGGATATCTTAAAATTTAATCTTTTTTTCAATGGATTAATCCAAATGTGTTACATTTATTTTAACACTATCTGTGGATTTTTCTATCGACATTAAGAGGTACTTATTTATACCAATCTTAAAACCAGTCATTTTCTCTGGCTTGGTTCTTATAGAGTTAAAATCTGAAAGAAATTATTTTTAGTTAGTTTTATTCATTTAGTTTCAAATTAAGTGATGAAATGCATTTCATGCGTTATTTTTTTACAATGCATTCAGTCAGTAAAAACTTTAAAAAGTTTTGTTAAAGCAAGATAAGTTTACCGTGTTAATTGTAGAGGGTTAATCTAAAAATTCTTCACATATTTCATACCATGAGAATTCTAGGTTTCTGTATATAGTTCGATATATTTTTTTTTAAGCTCTAGCATAAAAACCAAAAATACACATACTTTGTGGATAGACATTAATATTTGGATAGTTAATTGAATATGGTTATACAGAATTTGCTTTACTATGAACATGCAGATACTCAATTGAGCCGGTACAGCATAATGGCCAAAAATCTTTGTAAAACATCAGGGTTTTTCTTCTGCTTACTCCTTTTCAGACTTAGCGATTAAATCAAACGTTTTATCGGCTTCAGGCTCGAACAAGATGAGTCCTAGGCCCATGGAGAGCAATCTGAGGACGCCGGACAATCGCCAGCTTGTACAAAACAATGCCCTTTACTCATCCCACAACCAACCTCGCACGCCAGACACCAGCTTGCCTATGTCTCTAACTGTATCATCTGCTACCAATACGCCGCCATCAACAATTCACAGCAGGAAAACCCCGAACATCGGTCGTGGCTATAATCAGCCTTCTGTGTACGAGATGGCAGCCCTTACGACAGACTTGGACACACAGATCATCACGTCGAAGATCAAGGAGACGTTGATGGCTCATAATATTGGACAGAAGGTATGATTTTCAGATATAAATTATTTTTACCATAATAATTTTTCTTTTCTTTCTAGGGATCGTGCAGGAGGAGCATTCCCCTGATATCATTCTCTATATTTATTGTAAAATAGTTACACCTGCAAAGTTCAGTAAATACATATTTCCGTTACTTTTTAACATTTTGATACCTAGAACCTTTTTTTGCTTGTTTACAATGACGAGATGAAATGGCAATTATGACATCATGACGAATGAATTATGACAATTATGATGCTATCCGAGATGAAATGACAATTATTAACATAATCAGAGTCCATATCTTCTTTGAATTTAAGACAGTAAAATATAAATGTTATGTACTGAAATTTTTACTGACCCTCGAGGGTTCCATTGTAGTGCATTCAGCTGCTTTGTATTTACAAATACTTATTTAAAGCGAATTTTTGTAGAGAAATGCATAATGTTTCAGTATATTGCTTATTTTTATCTCTTGCGGTGAATTGGAATTGTCTTCAGAAACATCCGTTTAGTACCTTTCTATGTGTTATTATTATATTCTTAGAAAACGCAGTGCAGTTCTTCAAAGCAGTACAGTTCTTCAACTTCAATGAAGGATTTATCATATTCTTTGCAGATATTCGGCGAAGTGGTGTTAGGATTGTCTCAAGGATCTGTAAGCGAACTTTTATCAAAACCCAAACCCTGGCACATGTTGAGCATCAAAGGCAGGGAGCCTTTCATAAGAATGCAGATGTGGCTGAATGACCCGCACAATGTTGAAATGCTGCAGACTTTAAAGAATGAAAGACGAGAAGGTAAGATTTCTTTTCTTCCCGTTCAACCTATTTTTTCTTCTTTGAAATTACACGTGTTTTTTGTTTGTTTTTCTCAATCTATCAATTTCATTTATTTACGATTGCTCGGAGTATTTTTGCTTTCGACAATATCTTTCGTATTTTTTTTAATTATCGAGGTATGTTCTTGAAAAAGGAATTCACAGCAGAATTTTCTCTGCATATCCGACAATGTAAATTGCTGCAGGGAGGATTAGACCATTAATATTTTTGGTATAAAACTCTATGGGTTGTAGCTTGTATCCGAGAAATTCTATTCACGTTTGTGAGATCAATAGAAAGAGTCATTGGACTTGTCTGTCAATCACAGACTAAATGTCGAATCTATTTACAATTTGATATGCTTACTTTTGAAGCATACTTAATGTGAAAACACCAACAATTTCAGTGCAGGAGCGTCATCTCTCGGATTTGGCACTGACTTTATCAAACGACTCTCGCACATAAGCAAAGGAGTCAGAAAGGTTTGGTTTGGTTTGGAGCGTTACGGTCATTTTTGCTACACGAGGGCTAATTAGACCGGGACCTACTGCTTAAAGCCGATTCCGAACGGCTACAAACGTCCATGCCAAGAGTGGGATTCGAACTCACAGACTTTGGTACCGAATGCCAGCGCCCTAGCCATTCGGCCATCGTCTGGCAAGGAGTCAGAAAGAAACATCTGATATCTTTCACAATGCTATTCGTTAAACCACAAATTGTAGTTATGCATCTCCTATTCCCACTGATGGCTCTTTCGACCGCACAAATATCGCTCTAACAGCCATACTGCTATCCAAATTCAAGAAATCATTTTTATCGAACTTCATGAGGATGCTGAGAATGGAAAACAACAAATAATTTTCCTTTTCACACTACGCAACTCCCCCAGCTGTAACAATGACAGACCACGATTCTTTGCGTGACGCATTTTCATCCCGTAACGATTAAAAATAGTCTCCGCCGTTTGATTTACAATAAGATAATACCGACAAACGTTAGCTTAGAATTGCAATGATTTGCTTGTTTTTAACAAGACTATACCCGTTCACTACAGATAATAACAGAGTGTGGTTTATCACTTCTTAAATCTTCATGTCTGATGCACTTTTACGATGTCGAGAAAAAAAAAAGTTGCTGAATTTCAGAAGGCCAAATTATTTGCTGACATCCAACAGAGATAAATCTATGAAGATACCTGACATCAATGGAGTTGGAAGTGCCCAGCATAGCATTATGATCTGGATAATAGAGGCAAAGCGTCCACTTTGCGCAGTAAAGATTGGTCGAAGAAAATTCTTGAGTAACGGTAATAGGAAAGTTGAATCATAAAATAGCGACAGTAGAACTCACAGCTGAGTCAAATAGAAGTAAAAATATTTTTGCCTGCAAAGGGCGACGATAACTTAAAGAATTATGATTAATCAGCTGTTTTGTAAAACCGCACGTTGTTGTAACAAATCGTTGTGGTACCTCGCCTTAAGTGAAGCTGCTTACCACCCTTCGCCATGAACCAAGGTCCTTTGGACTTGCTGTAGGCTTTCCTACACCAAGGGAATTGGAAACAACAAAAACAGACTTTAGTTTGCCAGATATACTAAAGACTGGAAGAAGAGGAAAAAAGGCATGTCGCCCTATAAATTTAGATTTACCCTATTTCAGAGCAATAAACGCATCAGAGAAAGAATCTCACGAAGCTCAAGAGATGAGCCTATGGGGGGGGGGGCAATTTGGAATTACTTTTGCTGGCTATCCCTCATACTCTTATCCTATATGCCTGAAATCGAGGCTGTGCAACATTTAATGGTAATAAAATGGGCTATATTCCGAGGTAACAGTGCCATGATCCAAGAGAAGAGTTTACGTCGAGATTTGACCTTGCCATCTTCAATGTAAGACCTCATAAAACAAATGAACGAAAGTCTGGTGGAAAAATAAACTATACATTACGCATAAGCTCAATATCAATAAGATTACATGTGTAAAATCGGAGGTAAAAAAATTCTGTACGTATTGGTGTTCTGTAAAAAGTGCGAATACCCATAGAGATTTACATACATATTCGCCCTTTTTACAGAACACCGACGATATATGCATATATATATATATATATGTGTGTGTGTGTTTGTTTGTTTCTGTGCGTGTATGTTTATAATATAGCCAGGCAGTTGTGTATCCCAATATTTATGCTTTAGAGTTTCTAATATTGATTATTTTATTTTTCAGCAAATAAACGCCGAAGAACCGGCGATGGCCCAATGGACAGCCCCAGAAGCCAGTCTGATGGTGGCCCTATGTACAGTCCTTATAATTTCGCTCCACCGTCACCGTACCCTCCCGCCAAGAAACCACGTGTTTTGTTCACCGAGGAGCAGAAGGAAGCCTTAAGATTGGCTTTCTCACTGGATCCTTACCCGAGCACCACGACCATTGAATTCTTAGCCACTGAGCTGAACCTTTCGGTTCGAACGATCACAAACTGGTTCCATAACCATCGCATGAGAATGAAACAACATGCCTCGCCCGATGATGACCATTCGAGAAAAAGCACTGACATGTCGTTGCCGCCTCCCGTGCGAGAGGGTATGGCGTTTGACCCAGTTCAGTACCGTATCATGCTAAATCAAAGGCTAGCAGACAAATGCCGCGAAAAAGGTGGTCCACAGTTTGTGAATCCGTTTAGTGGAAGCATGCCGTACTTGTACTCACCTTATAGAAACTGTTCACCTCTTTCATCATCCGGTGACGACGTCGGAACTCTGGACCTGAGTATGTCTAGTCAACTACGAAATTCTATCAATAGCGGCAATAAAGCTGACACCAATGGTGGCAGCAGCACCGACGACCGCTCTAACAGTGAGATGAACGACGACTCGAATCTCTCACAGGACAATCTCATGCAGGGCGAAAACAGTGATCGAGAATCTGATCGAGATGATGGTCCGACACCTCATCATCGCCAGAACCCTTCACCCTTGCGACAAACTGCTCAAAGTGAACAGCCGTCGAGGCCGCCTGCAGCCGTCACGGGAAGCAGCAACCGGAGAAAGCCCGCGATGCCACAATGGGTGGACCCCGGCCTCGAATTATCGCCAGAGAACACAGACGAGGAAGATGACCTGGACGACGATGAGAGTGCGACCGAACAAGAAGAGATCATCAACGGTGTGTGCGTCCGACAAACCGAAGACTTTGACCTCCTCTTACCTTCCAGAGTGGAGACGGTCCATGTACTGCCGGCGCCGGCGCCAGACGACCGCTCCTCCGCAAAGTGCCACCGCAGTGAGAAATCACGCAGCAGAACTAACACTCCCGACAGAACGGACAATGAGGTGTTGACGAATGGACTAAATGATCGCGAGCCTTCCGAACAGAATAGCGCGAAAGACAAACTGTTGTCAGTCAACATGGTGGACAGTACGACGCTCAAAAAACCTGTCTTCCTCGAAGAACAAGACGACGAGAGTTGGGATGACGCCGAGGCAAAAGACAGACGAAAAAATATTGAAAAACTCCAACAGAGACTAGAGAAAGAAGATGTAGGGGACGACTGGGAATTTTAAACACATATAAAATAGAACTGTATATCGTATGTGCTATGTTTCTGATGATATCTTGACTTGCAGCTCCGAGATGTGAAAACTCGATAGTCGCTGCAACACCAAGAGTACGTGAACTAATCATTTCATTGTTAAAAATTCACACACAAATATCGCACCATAGATTTCACGTGAACTTTATCCCGGTGTATAAAAAGAGTGGCCTTAAATTCACTTATCTGAAGATTTAAAAAAAGCAATGAGTGTCAGAAAAGCGTGGGAAAACAACCGCTGTTTTTCACAACAAAACGATCAAGGCTGAGATTTTCTGCAATGTCATGTGATACATAATTCTATTTCTTCACTTTTATCTCTCTCACGCCTTGTCATACTTCAGCACACGGATATTGCTCAGCCTGTTGAACAACCCCCCCTTTCAAACAAAACGAAAAAAAATGCTACGATTCTGTAAATGAGCAACGCATTGAGCACGAGCTTAAACAAATTTGTTTCTTCTGCCTGCAGCCTGCTTGAGTGCGAAAGTGCTGTTTCCGACTTAAAAGCTGGATGCAAAGAAACAACCAAGCGGTCGAAAGAAAGATGTACCTCAGTTGTGTGTTTTTTTATATACATGTATGTTGTAAATTTGATCTCCCCTTTTTTTGAAGACAGTGTATGTTCACTTGGCATTAAGCATGAGGTCGAATAATAAAAAATCTGAGTTTCTTCCTAGCGGATGGTCCCGTGTAGGGACATGTTGTAAAGCACTTGTAAATAAACAATCGAAAAGCAAAACACTGCTTAGCCTGACTGTATGCAGTATAAATCGCAATTTGTTCGAAAGGAATCAAAAGTTTTCAATTTTTGCTTTTAGCTATGTAAAAAAAAAGGGTAATTTAAAATAGTACAGATTCATTTTCCCCCGTTTCCCCTGTTTACGTTTGGTAAATTTTCTAACAAAGTTTTTCTCCACAAGAAAGCAGCATTTGCGTGTTTGTCTTGCACAAGTTATTGTGAATCTTGAACAATACTTTGAATGTTGTCTCTTTTTCTACCCATTTTTGAAAAAAAAAAAAAGAAATTTCGATCTCTTATTGTACGTTATCGTGTTTTTTGGGTCCTTTACAACCTTGTGACACAATATATATAATTACAACGATGCCTTTACTCATGGTGCACCTGACCTACTCAGAGAAGGTCCTCCCCATTTCAAAGCTATCCACTGAACTGTCTATATAGCGGTCAAATATATTCGAGCAGCCGACTAGATCGGTCTCTAGTCGAAAGGTTTGTGGAATAAATGCATTTAGTTAATGACACCATGTAAATATATTTTTTCTTTTTTTTTTTTGCGTATTTTATCTTTTGAATGTGCTTGTGTAAGAGTATCCCTTAGATCGAATTCTCTTCCACCAAGTTGAAGATTGAAATAGATCCTCTTCTGGATTAGAAAGCATAGCTAAATATTTAATGACTTGTTCCGAGAACACTGATAATAAACGGACATCATTTCTTGGGAATGAAAAATTTTGTTGTTGAGTTTCTATAAGATAAGATGAGATAATTTAAACTATTTTTTTAAGGTTATTTAAAGGACGTGTTTATATATATATATATATATATATATATATATATATATATATATAAATTTAGTACTTGATTAAATTTTAAGACAAAAATGGGGCTCTGAATCGTAATTTAAATAAGTTTGAAGTGTCATCTCTTATTTAAAAAAATAACCATATTACAGATGGGTAATTTATGAGGCTTTACATAGTTACTATTACTTATTGACTTTACAAAGTTTTACTTAAAGGTATACACATTTTATTTTACCTATTTTTGAAGGTATCAAATACAATTGTAATATATAAAGGACTAAAAACCGTACACGCAGTATCTCTTTACGGTAGTATAATAAAACTTTCAAGATCAGAATTTGACTTCAGTGTTAGAATATTCAATCTCAAAATGGTTGGAAGAGCGTTCTTTCTGCCCCAATCCATTTGCTCAGTCCATGAAACATTGGTGCCAATAAGTAAATTAACATTACATTAATATTATCTGTTATCCTTTCCTTGAGTGATTTGCTATGATCCAAATCCTTCCAAAGAATTCGATGTAGAAGGATTCTAAAAACCTCACTTTGTTGTGCGACAGAGTTCTTTTTTATATGATGCATATAATGCACGCCACATACAACTTGTTCTTATTGTTAACATACGAATGAAAATTGTAAAGGTCTTTGGGATAACTTAACCTTATTGCAATCGGAGTCTGACTCGCAAAAAAGAAATTTAGCGGAAAAAAATTGTATTACTCGCTTCTGTTAGTTATTTCGAGCAAGCAATTATGTTCAAAATTTTTCGCCTTCCTCATCTTTTTATAGTGTATATGATAGTGGTCATACAGCAGTAAAACGCTTGTGCAATTTTTTTTTATTATTATTATTGAATTACACTTGAAAATACAAATCGTTTTATAAATATTTTTCAAATAATTCTTTACTTAAAAACTGCTACTGAGGTGTAATACGTTTTCATTCACAATACAAATTTTGAATTCATTTGCAGACATTTAGTATTTTCTCATCCGACCTGTCAAAATTTGACATTTGTATTGAACTGTACACGTGGACAAAACACAAAAATCGTATGCTTCAAATGTTAAACTAATTATAAATGCAGTAACTTTAGGTCTTGATCATATCACTCATGAAAACTTTTCGAAGGAAAACATTTCAATATAGTGTTAGACAGTTAATGGTAGACCGTAATGTTTTGACAAGCACTGATATTTTGACAACAATATCACTTTTTCGCGATGCATAATAGTATATTGTTTTAAAAATGTCTTAATTAACAAAATAATCTCTCTCCATACCTTTAAAGTAATTCGTAAAATTCAAAATTATGAACTTTCATGAAATATTGATCCATTCATGAAAAAATTTTATTTTAGAAATAACAAAATATTCTTTGAAATATTTTGTAAGGTCTACAAGCATTTTAGCCATTTTTGTAAAATTATTTACAAAGTATAACAGCTCATTATTGGCCTTTTAATTCAATATCAAAGATATATGCCGTAATAAAGTAACGAGTATTTTAAAGCTCATTTAAAAATTCCTGGTCTGATTTTTAAAAAAATATATATATATATCCGATTTTTTATTTCAGGTCACAGCTTTTAAAAATTACATCATTTCGTACATACCTGATACGAGATGATATTTAAATTGTTTTGTAGGGAAATGTGCAATATTCCTGAAGATTATATTTTCTTCAAAAGGAAGATTTTTTTGGATTTAATTATTAGTTTGTAATGTATATTTTCAAAAACCTTTACACTGTAAAGTTTTTCTTAGAGAGTTCTTGTTAAAACATTTATATCAGTGTGTAAGTTACAGTTTTTAGTAGGTTACATTTACTTTTGTCCTGGAATATTCCGTATTTAAAAAAAAAATTAATTAATATATATATATGTATGTATATATATATATGTATATATATATATATATATATATATATATATATATATATATATATATATATATATATATATATATATATATATATATATATGTATATGTATGTATGTTTATTTATATATATATATATATAAAAATTTAATCATGAAAGAAAGGCGAATTATTTTTTAAACAAACTTAAAAGTTTAAGTTGGAAAACTGGAATTTTAGATTGCTAATCTGTGCTTACAGTTTTACTTTTTAAATATCAGATACACAATGGGGTTCCCTTGATCTAGCATTTTAGGACATACATTAAACACATCGCTAAACCGACTGAGAAATTATTTCGCATGCTTTTTTAAAGGAGGAAGGTTGATCGAACAAACTGCTATGCTTTTTCCCTTCAACACAAATGTAAAGTTTTTTCTGTCTTTCTGTGCTATTACTGACGATGGATTGAGAATCCTTATGGTGCTCATATGTGTGTCGTTATTTGACATAAATACATTGTTATTCGTCATTATTTAATATTTCTCAGTTGAACACTGTTTTTTTTTGCATTGGATTTTAATTATATCAAATTGTTAAATAGTTACAAATGCATTGATGTGATTGTATTTTCGACTGATTTTTTTATTACATTGAATCACTGTTATGTGTACTTATTTAACTTGTCTTTGTAAACTTGTGACTGCCCGATTAAATTAATTCTTAAATAATATAGAATGTGCTTTTTTGTAGGCTACAATTCATGGACACGTTTTGTATGTTTTAAATATGCAAAAAAAAAAAGAAAAATTGTTGTATATTTGAATTCTTGTAAATACTTTTCTGGTTTTGTTTTTTTCCTTATTGAGCACTTGCAATGCCATCTTTCAGATGTATATAGTCTCTAAATAAATAAAAATCTTTTGTTTGATTTTTTTAATGTTTTATTTGTAGAAAAGAAAATTTGCTGATTTTTTTTTTTTTTTTACTTTTTATTTTTACTCAGAAATACAACTCTTTTTTTTTTCTTTCAAAGATTATTCAAAGACGAATTTTTTTATTCTGCCAGTCACAGGTTCCATTCTTCCTATCTCACAACATCATATGATTGAAGAAGTTTTTTCATGCCATGTAGTTTTGGTCAGATGTATTCATTTCTAAATTAATGAAAAGATTTTAGTAATTAGTGAAATAACTCATAGTGGACGAAAATAGTAGCATATTATTTTTGCTATCATGCAAAAGGTGCTACACTACAGTTTGTATAGTAAACTTTTAAGAAAAAAAACTTCAAAGAGTTCAGTGTAAAGACAGAAGAATATGGTACTCTAACCTTAAAGGATGCTAGATTTTAGCAAAATAATTTTTAAAAAAAACATCGCGATCTCAATTTTAAGATTAAAGTGAAATAATGTTGGTCACTGACAAAGGAGATAGGAACGAATTAAGCATAAAATTTACAAAAATATACATGACCAATAATGAAAAAAAGGTTTTCTCAGTAATTTACATTGACTCGTGTTTTTACCTTATTTTCTCTCACTAACCATCGTGAAAATAATTATATTTAAATTTATAGACAATAAAGATATATTTTTAATTAGTATTGCCAAATATGTCACTCTCACAAGAAAACCGTAATTGACAAAATGCTTGACAATATTCATTTAAGTTGCCTCTTCAGTCATAATAGAATAATATCAGAATATGATATTTTCAAAAGCAATGTTATCACGAGCATTATCATAAAAAGTTTAATCTAAATCATCAAAAAAAAAAGGCATAATAAAAGCGTTTCTAAGTAATGGCTACGTATTTCTTTAAAGTTAAATATATTCTTAAGACTGACACAAAAGAAACAAAATTTTGAACGGATAAAAAAGAAAAATTTGCTGTCTGGGATTTTTCTCTCGCCTCTCAAAAAATCCCAAATTTTTTCACGTTTAGCCTAGGCACGGGGGTCTGTTTCATGAAAAGGAACTCCATTCCGTTGCCAACTTCATTTCATTAAATTGTAAGAATTTAGTGCCACATTCTTCTGTTGTGTTAATTTTGATGTCAGATTATAATTTTAAAAGTTTTTTTTTCTTGATTTCTATTTTTTAAGTAGATGACAACAGGCCAGTTCACGAAAGACGAAGTGTTTGTAATACTGCATTTCACCCTGCCTTTTAAATATTTGTGTTCAACCTCATTTATTTTTTTATGTACGTGTTGTTGAAGTACATTATTGTAGTTAGAAAAAAAATGACGCACTGTTATTAAGTTTGCTGTATATTGAGAATTGTACAAGAGTATTTGTTGTGTCTTTTTATCAGTATTTATGAAACTTAATATTTAGTTTAGCTTCCATGGCCATTATCACGTGTTTTTCTTTTTACACTTTGGAGAATTATTTGGTTGTTTCAGGCAGCTTCGTATGACGAAATCATTTTATGAAGAAAAAATATGTGCTCACCTTTCTTCTGTTTTCGATAATTTTTAATATATATTTCTCTGTGATGGAATATGTTACAGATATTATAAACTTACATATATTATATATAAATATATATTATATCTCTGTACATAAAGTAAACTTGCTTATCTGGGTTCAAACTTCTCAACTTTTCACCTGTATGATAAATGCAACTTTTTCAATCCTTTCTTCCCCCTTTTTCGAGATCCTTTTCCGTAGTGAGTAAACCAAATCGGTGATCCACCGACTATATTTGCACAAACAAATCTTCTATATATATATATATATATATATACATATATATATAAATACCAAACTTTTTATGTCGATTTCACTGAATTTCGCAGAGACTAAAAAACCAGTAGAGAGGGGCTTGGCGACTCTCTCGATTTTGTGATTACTTCATCCTGAGTGTTTCTTCCCCAATTTTTGGCGAGATTCATCTCGTTGTGTCGCAAACGTTTTAAAAACTTTTTCAGATTCTCTAGTAGAGAGACGTAATGAGTAGTACAATGTAATATTTCATCAAATACCTTTGCCTTGTATTGCAGGCTATTTTTATCTATGCCCCTTCTCCTCCAAAACTCCGTTCAATGTCTTCTAAGCTTGCTCTGATATATGAAAAAAAACAAAAAAACGGAAGCCTGTATGTTTGATATTCAGATTGATATTACTATTTTTATTCCACTTTCAAATGATAATAAACTTAAATCTTCTCAGCCATTCTCGACTGGTGTATCTTTGCTTTCACACATTCTCAACACTGATCACACACATACATATTCCACGGAAATATATATGTTTGCTCGAGTCTTTGTGTTTATGCAGAATCATAAGAGATAAAATGATTAAATCCTCGTTCTCACGTGTATATTCTCAACCTTAGTCATTCAATTTTTCCAGACATCACGACGGGTAAAATGATTAAATCCTCGCTTTCACGAGTATATTCTCAGTCATTCAATTTTTTCCAGAAATCACGAGGGGTAAAATGATTAAATCCTCGATTTCCCGTGTATATTCTTAACCTTAGTCATTCAATTTTTCCAGAAATCATGAGAAGTAAAATGATTAAATCCTCGCTTTCACGTGTATATTCTTAACCTTAGTCATTCAATTTTTCCAGAAATCACGAGAGGTAAAATGATTAAATCCTCGCTTTCACGAGTATATTCTCAGTCATTCAATTTTTTCCAGAAATCACGAGGGGTAAAATGATTAAATCCTTGATTTCCCGTGTATATTCTCAACCTTAGTCATTCAGTTTTTTCCAGAAATCACGAAGTGTAAAATGATAAAATCCTCACTTTCACGTGTATATTCTCAACCTTAGTCATTCCATATTTCCAGAAATTACGAGCGGTAAAATGATTAAATCCTCGCTTTCACGTGTATATACTCAACCTTAGTCATTCAATTTTTCCAGAAATCACGAGGGGTAAAATGATTAAATCCTCGCTTTCACGAGTATATTTTCAGTCATTCAATTTTTTCCAGAAATTACGAGCGGTAAAATGATTAAATCCTCGCTTTCACGTGTATATTCTCAACCTTAGTCATTCAAGTTTTCCAGAAATCATGAGGGGTGGAATGATTAAATCCTCGCTTTCACGTGTATATTCTCAACCTTAGTCATTCCAATTTTCCAGAAATCACGAGCGGTAAAATGATTAAATCCTCGCTTTCACGTGTATATTCTCAACCTTAGTCATTCAATTTTTTCCAGAAATCATCTAGGTTTGGGCAAACGGGACTTAAGAAGAATCCAGTTTGAAAAATTCAAACTGAAGTTGTAGTTGCTTATTCCCTCTGGCCGGAATGATTCTCATACCAGGTCCATATAGGCTGAGAGGTGCGGATTTTATCCGCACCTCTCAGCCTATTACCCGTGCGGCTCCGGTTTATGATACAAGGGTCGGAGTCTGACTTAGCCAGGTGCCACCTCAATTTTGACTGAGCACCCCCCAGGGGCTATATCTGGGGGGGATTGTACCTTCCCTACCCACTGACCTCAAAGACGGATTTTCCGGTCTATGAATTGAACGTGCCCATATTCGGCCTAGACACGAATGTATTTAATGGCGCTTGTCGGGATTCGATTCGAGCACCCTCAGTACCGAAAGCCAACACGCTACCACTAAGCTATCTCTGGTCCTCAAACCAAAGTGACTAGAAGATGCAGTACACATGCAAATTCAAGCAGGAAGACTATTATCTTAAAAAAATTATTATTATTTGTTTCTAATGCAGAAACCTGTGGACAAAATCCTAAGGTATACAGGAAAAAAAAAGGAAAATAGACAAAACTGCAAAGGAGAATAAAATATAGAAAACACATAAGCAACTACGATAAAATTTTCATGCGATCACGAGCCTCCCAATAATGTCTGTACAGGGGACGTCCATTTAAGGCAGAGCAGGACATGATGTGCTTACCGTCCATGTTGTCGGAATTACAAAGAAGTCATATAGGGCTAGGAAAAATTCCCATTCTATTTTAACCCTTACGTCGGCTCATCAGTCTAGGAGACCGTTGTTGCACCTGTTCTGAAGGGTGGGGTGGTGGTGGGGGTGATCAGACTGTTGAGGGTTTGTGAGTTCTTCAGTTGGGTCCTGACCTTCAAGTACAACACATCGGATATTTTCACCCGCGCGTATTTTGTCGGTAAATTTAATCTTTGTAAAACATAGTTGGTCTTTTGGACCGATGAGCCTTGAACTGATTTAAATTTTTGCCGGTCTGTATGACCGATAAGCCTTGAACCGTATTAATTATCTGTCAGTCTGCATGCATTCTTTTTCTAAGATCTTTGTTTTATTGCTGTAGCTAGAATGGCTGGAAGAATTCCTCCTGTTTCACAACGAACCAGACATTTTGTTTCTCTCGCACTATCACAGATTGAGGAATCGGATTCTGAAATTTTTGTTGCATAATCTATTTTTTATTTACCCTTTTCAAGAATGAGAGGTGGCAGTAGTTTTGCATTAATCACTTATAATTGCGAAAAACTTATAAAAATAGGAAAATATCCTAATTTTATAATAGCTTGACGGTCTGTGAGACCGATGAGCTGGAGAACAGTATAAAGACAGATGAGCCGACGTAAGGGTTAAATACACAGCCAGACAGTCGTGTCCAGTTGCAATCCGGAAAGCAGCCACTGCAATTTCACGTAGGTCATCGTGAGAACCATTCAGGATCTTGCGCCAGATTTTATATTCAATACGGTTTTGGAGATCGGAGATAAAAGAAAAAAATTGAATTAAATCTAAAATAAAAGTCTTCCTTTTAATTTTTTTAGGATTGAACACACTTTTTACTCGATCACTTTTACAAAACGAAATATTTTATAAACTTTATTGGATTGGGGGAGGCTGATTGATAACATTTTTGGGCGTATTAGGAGAGGGGATAAAATGTCATGACCTAGCGTACAAAAACACAAAAATGCTTTGCAAATATGAGGCAATGACAACAAAATCAGTCAGTTAGTCAATTAGTCAGTTAAGGACACACAGCACATCCCTAGATAAAAACAGGTTACGCTGTCTTTCATTTCTTAAATTAAGATAACAGTTTGTTTCGTTTTTTTTTAAAATCATAGTAAACTTTAAAAATGAACATAAGTATTATAGTAGTAGTGCATTTTTTTAAATAAAAATATATAAGGTATGGAACAATGAGGGTGATTCAATTACTTTCATGCTTGTTCCTATATAGTAGTAGCCTGTCTAATTAACCCTTGTATAGTAAAAATTGACCGTAGCGCTTTAAACCAGCTAACCATCCTGTATAATAGCTGTAAATTTTACTGTCCAGTGTTTGTTGCATCTGTTAAACCACACACTGCTTAACTTATTAAAAGTTTAGTAAATGGGATAATATTTTGCTGAGTGATGTAGCATGAAACAACAAAATTACGACGTGAGCGCTAATTTATTAGGTGCTATAGATGTGCTAGTTCAATTCTAATACCTATATTTTTTGTCGCTTCCAAATTCAGTTTCAGATAGTAAGAAACTTGCGAATTTCAATACGTTTCTAATCAATGTCAATTTTTGCAGAGAGGAAGAACTGGGATGTTACAGCAATGTTGTTTAAAATACAGTGATTTCCGCTTATAAGAATCACGTTTGTTATTACTGTTTTTGATTCTTATAAGCGGTTGATTTTTATAGCCGAAATTTCGGTTTTTGGACAGGCACACACATACCTATATATACATATATTAGATAATTTACCATAGAATACTCTTTAATTTACATTAATTATCTTTTATTAAAATTATTTTTTATAATTTAAAAAATACAACTTAATTTCTAGACCTAAAAGTAGATACACATGATTATAGTAAGAGAAGAAAAAAATCCAATATTTGTTACAACATAACAGCTTAACAGTTTTAACATTTCAACTACAGGAAGGGAGCAAGAAAAAGTTTTCTATGGTAGTTTGACGTATTGAAGTTTTCAGGAGGCTTTTTATACCTCTTTCAATACCAATAGCCTCAGACGAAGATTCACCTTCTAGCTTACGTTTCACGGTAACGTGCTGAATCTACTAATGTCACGCTTGCTTAAGTGATAGTGGACACTTCCCCGAAGATTTATGAGTTTCAGGGTCGAGGAATCCGCAACCAGGATGTGGGAGGTAGGAAAAAAGAGTCCCTGTCTGTGTTTGTCACTGGAGAAAAGTGAAATCGGACCCGGAATGGGTAAAGATGCCCCCGGGTCAAGCTAATAGGACAGTGTTGTGCTAAAGCGTTTAAGGGGAAACTATTATGTTATGTCTAACAAAGAAAGAGATGCATTTTACGAATGTATTCCATCCCATTTTATCACTCTTTCTTTAAAAAAAAGTAAAGAAAAAACTTCGTGCCTTTTGAGGGTTTAAGTGGCTTTTTTGGAAAAATGAAAGGAACGCAAAGAGTGCAAGCTGATTCTTAAAACCGGTGGATTGATTCTTTAAAGCGAAAATTTTAATATGGAAATAATACATTTGTTTTTGTTTCTGCGATATTGATTCTTATAACCACTGATCACTATAAGCGGTGGTTACTGTATATCGTGTTGAAGTATTAAAAGTAAAACATTCAGTTAACCCTTTCAGGGCAACAACCTGCACCGTTTACACAGTGCAGATTTATTTCTCGATTTTTTTTAACCTAAAAAATCCTGAAAAATTTTCCAATTAAAGGTTGTAAAATTATTTTACTTCTTTAAACTGATAACAGATGGCAGCACTAGCCATTTTTCTGCTCATTTAAGGGGGTCGGGGACACATTTAAAAAAAATTTTTATTTATTGAGTTCAAATTTTGAATTTTTTTTGTGATGGTTAACCATATAATTTGTAAACAAATCACATCATAAAACTTCTCAAAAAGTTTAAAAAAAAATTTTTTATTTAAAATTTTTAATAAAAGTGGGGTAATTTAAAATCGTTATAACTCGAAATATTATTTGTCGATCCTCAAAATGTTTTTCATTTAATTAAATAAAAATATATAAGTTTTAATTTTGACCATTTTTTAAAATATTAGTTTTAAAAAAAATTAAAAATTTTTAGATGAAAAATTACAAAAAAAATTATGTAACTTATTTTTAAAAAATCATATTTTCAAAAGTAAATATTTTTTTCAAATTTGCTGAATCAAAATTAGAGTAAAATAGTTGAAAAAGATATGTTACAAGTTTCAACCATTTATCTTTAACGCTTCTTGACTTATAACAATTTAAAGACGAGAAATGAGGAAAAAACCCATCATGCAGAAAAACGCACTTACAGGTTTAAACAACGATTGGCTACTATTAGAATGTTGCAAAAAATAATAATAATTTCTCCTGTTGTAATTAAGATAGAAACATTATTTAAAGGTCATTTTAAGCGTAAAAGAACAAAGAAATTTTTAATGGAATAAATTTTTTTCGAAAGTTCGAACAATTTTGTGTCCTGGACCCCCTTAACTGGAATACATTCAATGCAAGTGAAAGAAGAACGAGATTCAAGCGTTTGCACTGTGCAAACGCTTGAATGACGGTGTGCAAACGCTTGAAATCCCTCAAACAGTTTAAAAGCGGTTATAGACAGTCGAATACTTCCGGATTTCTACCGTCACTCAATGTGATTGTGAGGGGCGTACTATTTTTCACGCTAATAAAAGATACATAAATTTGCACATAACATTTTTACATAAATTTTTTTAACTTGGAACTTTCAAACGAATACAAAACTGGATCTCTTTCTGTTGAAGATATTCTATAACAAGTTCGAGTTATGCCTTGCATTTCTGATAATGGAAGGTTGATTTGCCAGTACTCAGAAAAAGAAATAAAATCGCAAAATGAAAAAAATAAAAAGTATTGGTTATAATAAGCAATACAAGCTGAATTTTCCCCGGAAACGAAAGAGTTATTTTTAGTAACTGCCATTATTCCACTCTAAAACAATCTTACTTTTTAGCATTTGAAAATTGTTGCAATGAAAAACGTGAGATTATTGCATTTAGTTCTTTTGTAAGCTGCTACAAAGCATTTGTTTTAATCTTCAGTACCTATGAGGCGTTACGTGAACGTTCGCACAACCACAATTCTATTCTAGAGAATTTTAATACTGTGTTATAAATATTCTACGTATGTTATTCCGTTTTCAATCAAAACATTTCGTTTGCCTAGAGTATAAAATACCACATAATCAAGGCATTTTGATGTTTATAGTTCATTATTTAATAGCAGAACTTAAAAATAAGTCGCTTTCAGAGAATTTTATTGATCTTTTTTATATGTAAAACTTTTCAGAGTCGTATATAAATTTATGAAATAAATTCTCCCTTCTTGAATTTACTGAAAACAGTTGCAAACATCTTACTGGTATGTACTAAATGAGGGCAGACTCTTTGAACCCCAAGCCACATGCAATAGTCTGTGTTATTGGAACGAAGTTCTTTTACGCGGCTTACAGTAGAGTGAACTCGCAGGAATCGTCACATAACGAAAAAGTGTTATGCCCCCTTCATAAGAGCTTTCTCTCAAGGACTCTGTGGCTGAATGGTTATCGCATCGGACTGCGGACCAAATCCCCGCACAAGCGCTACCGGCAATTTTAAAACCCTTCACTGCACACTGTATCAAATTTGATACATAAGTTATTTTTCCCCTTTATATTCAAAAGCAATATTTTTTATCCACTTGTGCACCTTGTATTAATTTTGAAACATCATAACAAAGCTTTTAATCACTGTTAGTTATATTTTCGTAGTATAGATGGCAGCAGGAATACAACTGCGATCTCAGTAAAAGATAGCCGTTCAATTCATACCAGACCTGCCTTGGTATTTGCTATATTTTCAGTATTTTAAGTCAGTTTACATCTTTGAAAGTTTTATAAATATATTTTAGAGGTACGTAGCTTTTATAATTATTAATAAAATACTTCTTTAATCTTTTATAAAAAATTCAAGTAGGATTTCAATTTTATGTATCAAAAATGATATATGGTGTGCTTACGCCATTTTTTTAATGAAATGGCGAGAAGAAAGCTTTTAACACAGAAAGAAATTGAGGAACTTATGAACAGATCGTGGAGTGATCATAGTGATGATGGATCTGATTCAGAAAGCGATGGCAGCACAGGTGATCGTAATTATAAACCAAACAAAGTTTGTGATGAAATTTTTTATGGTAGTAGTGATTCGGAAGATGTGGTATCATTACTTGATAATAGCGATGTTCTTGATCTGCCTAATGGTGGGAACATGCCAAAAACTAATAGAAATAATACAGGGAGAACAAATCCTGCAATCAACTGGAAGAAAACTAATTTACTTTTAAATGATGATCAAATTTTATTCCGATGTGACGAGAATCTCGCTCCTGAAATTATGAATTTAAACACACCTCTAAATTATTTTAGTTATCTTTTTACAGAAGATTTGATTGAGCATATAGTTCAAGAAACAAATTTATTCAGTGTGCAAAAAAACCCAAAAAGTGTGTCGATATAACGAATTTAGAAATTAAACAATACATTGGTATTTGTATAATGATGTCTATTGTACATGTACCAAACACTAGGGCATATTGGTCACCTGCCATAGGCAATGATGTAATAAAAGAATGTATGTCATTAAAACGCTTTGAAAAGATAAGAGAATTTCTACATTTTAATGACAACAGTAAACAACCACCACATGATGACCCTCAGCATGATCGTTTATATAAACTTCGACCAGTTGTAAATGCTTTACTTGAAAGATTTTATACCGTCCCTATGGAATCGCATCTTTCTGTTTAAACTTATTTATTCTTTGTTATTGTTTTTTAATTCACACTGGATTTATATTGTCATTAATTTATTTTTGTTGGCGATTAAATAATAAAATTAATCCGATTAAAAATTATGCTAGGTAACATCTAAATCAAAATAATTAATTTATATATTAAAATTTTTAGTTTTAATAAAATAGAGAGAGAGAGAGTTGGTTGGTTGAATAAAAGAGGGCTGCGCTTTTTAGCGTAACAAAAATACACTAATATAATCAATAGAAATCTACATATTAAATCACGTTTAGAGTTGAAAAAATAACGTAAGGAACTTCGTTCCTGACGGGGGTCCCCCTACCGCAAATTTTTTTATTAATTTAATAAGTGCTACCTTATATACAGGCTGGCTGAATACCCGGGCTTCGCCACGGAATACATTCAAATTAGATAGAACTGTCAATGTATGCAATTAATACCAAAAAAAACAAAAAAATATAACTATTACATAACTATAAAATATAACTATTACACTTGTTTTTCATTAAAAAAATCCTAACGGATATTTTTATAGACAAAATAATGTAGAAGAAAATATTCAAATTAAATACAACGGTCAATGTATGCAATTAATTTGTATGTTTAATATCCATAAAACATACTAATTTGAATTAAATTCTTAAAAAACTTCCGTCTCGATTAGTCTAGTGGTTAAATTTTATCGTTTACCGTATTTTAATAGTTTTTGTGTCAATTTATTTCGTAGTTATGCACGTGACGCAAAATTAATTTAAAATATCACAAAAGAAAAGAAACCACGTGATCAACATTTAATAAATTAAATTCTAAAAATTTATTTTTAAAAATTCACCAAAAATCAGAAAATACAGGTAAAGATTCGAAAAAGATTTCATTTTAAAGGATCGGTCATTTTGAAAAGGAGTCATCTCCACTTTTCAAAAACTCATCACCACTTTCTCCAACTTTTCTGCCCCCCCCCCCCCAAGTTTAAAAATATATTAACAAATTATATATTTGCATCAGGATTGATGCCTTATAAACATAATAAATACTAAATTTAGTTTAACTAATAATGCATGAAGGCGAGTTATAATTTTTTGCTTCTTATAAAAAATGGAGATGACTCCTTTTCAAAATGACCGATTCATTTATATTAATTTTAAAGTAAACTTTAAAGTCCCTATCGTTTATTCCTTATAATTTAAGGTATGCTGTTAGTGTTTTATGGGAATTAGATGCCGATTGTCAAGTGAAGAATGTATGGTATGGAAGGACAATTATAAATTCAAGTTATAAGCTTTGCTATGAGGTACAGCTTTCCGTTTCTTAGTACAACTGACATAAAAATAATAAATATGCAGAATATTAGAATTTTCCAGAATATAAAAAACACTCTTTATCCTAGGTTTTATATAATATTATGAACTTAATTAAAAGACATAGCTAATAAATGTACTGATGATAAAAGAAAACTTTTACTTGTGACATAAGTTTGATAGGTAAATTTCTGCCATGAGGAAAAATATTGCATTAATTCTGAATATGAAATTGGTGTATCTCTAATTTGCTCATTAACTATATTTTTCATCATACCTTTTTTTTTAACCATGGCATTTGATATAGACTCCTCAGAATGCTAACTAAAGGCTAATTACTTTTTATCTTTCCTTTAAGATCATGGTGATTATGTTATATGTTAATAAATGGAATCTCAGAGAATTAGAAAAGGGTAGGGCACTGAGCTCTGTAAGAAAGGCACAGTTGAATTCAAATAAAAGCACTTTTATATATTTGCTAGCTGAATACCTGTGCTTCGCTACAGAGTACATTCAAATTAAATGCACTGAATTAGGGATAGCAAAGCCTATGCAAATTGTGTAGCGCTGCGCATCATGTATGCGCAAGTGAGGGCGCTGTGTAACTGCATATATAGCGCGTACTGTGGTTGTTCTGAATTAGTTTTTGGAATTGCCAGTATGGGTAAACTGCCTGAATTAGACGCCTTCGATCGCGGACAAATCGTAGGTGCGCGACGCATGGGTCATTCAATTTCCGAAATCGTCAGACAGCTAGGATTTTCAAGGTCGACAGTGTCAAGAGTATACGAAGAATACATGGATGGTAGAAAAAAAACTAGCGATCGGGCAAACTGCAAAGGACAATTAGCCTTGACAGTGCGTGGTGAGAGACGGCTCAGGCGTATTGTACGTAGCCAGCGAAGCCAAACATTAGTTCAAATTACCACTCAGTTTAATGACGGTGCCAGTCGTACAGTCAGTAAACGGACTGTGCAACGCTCGCTTCACCGTATGGGTTTCGGGAGTCGTCGACCTACGAGAGTACCATTGCTCTATACTCGCCATCGGGCTGCACGTCTTGCCTGGGCAAGGGAGCACAGAGACTGGAGTGTAGAGGACTGGAAACGAGTAGCATGGAGTGATGAATCTCGATTCCGACTACTTAACGCCGACGGGAGGCTGAGAATATGGCGTCAGTCTCATGAAGCCATGGATCCTGCATGCCTGGCTGGAACTGTACAAGGGCATGGTGGCTCAATCATGGTCTGGGGTGTTTTTTCGTGGCACAGTTTGGGATCTTTGGTGCGTGTACCAACCTCCCTCAATGCTATTCGGTACGTAGAGTTGCTGGGTGATCACCTCCATCCTTTTATGCTGTTTTGTTATCCGCACGGTAATGGAGTTTTCCAGCAAGACAACTGTACCTCTCACAAGTCCCGGTTGGCTACTGGCTAGTTGGATGAGCATTCCTCTGACTTCTCTGTCATGAATTGGCCACCTAGAAGCCCAGACTTAAATCCTATTGAACATCTTTGGGATGTTTTGGAACAAGGCGTGAAAGGCCATCACACAGCACCAAAGAACCTTACTGAATTATGGACAGCTTTAGCCAATATTTTGCAAGCCATTCCCGTGGAACGTTTCCAGAAACTTGTTGAATCTATGCCTCGTCGTGTGGCAGCCGTTATCAAGGCCAGAGGAGGCCCAACTCTTTACTAGGTAGGTATCCCTAATTCAGTGGCACTTCAGTGTACAATGGTCAATGTATGCAATTAATGTCAAAATATATATATATATATATATATATATATATATATATTTATAATAAATACAACGGTCAATGTATGCAATTAATGCCAAAGATATATATATTTATAAAAAAAATCGTAACGGATATTTTTATAGACAAAATAAAGTAGAAGAAAATATTCAAATTAAATCTAATAGAACATACTAAAGAATATAGTACAGTTTACATAGTACAGTTTGAGGAACATTTCCTTTACTGTATTTTAATATTTTTTTGGATAATGTCCAATCATCTGGCGCATTAGCAAGAAAAAAAAATTTTTTTTTGTTTATTTCATTGTTATGCACGTGACGCAAAATTAGTTTAAAGTATCACAAAAAGAAAAGAAACCACGTGATTAACATTTAATAAATTATATTTTAAAAATTAATCTCTAAAAATTCACCAAAAATCAGAAAAGGGAGGTAAAGTTTCGAAAAAGATTTCATTTTAAAGAAATTTTTATGATCTTTCTCGTGTTATAAATTTTATAACCCTCATATTATATTTTAAATGCAAACTTTAAAGAATGTTACAAAAACAGCTTAAAAATTTAATTTTAAAAAGTCTAAGAAGAATTTTTCAAAAATCTTTCTCATTGCACCCCTTCACTATAAGAAGAATTGCCATGCAAAATTTCAGCCCTTTAGGTCCAGTGGTTTGGTCTGTGCGTTATATGTGAGTCAGTCAGTCAGTTACGGAACTGTTTTATACATATAGATGAACAATAACAATCATACTTTCATTTAAAAGTACTTTTCAGAAACTTTTATCTCTGAAATTTAATATTTTGGAACCGAATTTTGTCTAAGCGAAATCCTTTCGCTTCGATAATATAACATCTGGCGAGTGATGTGTACATTTTGGCATAGTGCACTATAATAAATTAATTAACAAGACTCTTTTGGCTTAATGAATCATCCCTTATTTGGGTGACATAGGCCTTCGAGTGGACCTGAAGTGTGTTCAATATTCAGGGGAGGGAATGTAAAATACGACTCTGTCCCATAAAATATTGTCATGCTTCGATAGACTAATGTCCCATTAGGCCAAATAAATACGCAGACGAGTAGAATACTTTAAATGCGTCATTCGAAGTTTAAATGAGTTAATCACGATGCGCAAATGGATGGCGATGCCAAATTTCTTCGAAGGAGAATGATTCGTTTGTTTATTGCTTTGATTTTATGAGAAACGTAGCCTTTCTCGAAGTGTCTGGAAATTCCCAATAACGGGGTAGTACTTCACTTCGCTTCCAATATTACTTTTATTGTGTTTTACGAATAATATGCATCTTTTACATTTTAATAGACATCACCATCTCATTTATTGATGAGAATGAGATATTAAATATAAAATGTGTCTATATATAGCACCTAATTAGTTACTGGGTTCACCTACGACAAAAACAGGGACTTGATGAATAGTACATTAAAAAATAAAAGAAAAAGTCAACATATTTATCTTTCTAAGTCAGTAATCTGAGAGTATAAACGTTAGAAAGTATTTCCTAAGTGAATAAGATGAGAAATATATTTTTTTAAACTTCTACTAAAACCCAACTAACCACATTATAAGATCAGTTATTATAAAAATGGGGAAATTATGACAAAGCAGGCTGATTACAATACTATAACCTAAGCTTAGAAAAAGAAACAGATGTGTGTAACTTCTCAAAATATTAAAATAAAGGTATGGACATGCCGAAGATTCAAAGCAGCCACGTTTTCGAAGTTTACACCACGCTCGATACTTCGACTTATCTTACCTAAATAAAACAAATATGCAGTTATGAATCGAACCATACATGACGGAGATGCTCACAGCTTTTCACACGAGAGTTATTATAGGATGTCGATGACAAAACAAGAAAGATCTTAATTCATCATGACAAAAAAAAAGCAAAAATGCAGCTTGCACCTGACTAGTTTAATGACATACCCTGCAACTGGCCGATTTGTCTTTCTGCTGAGAATAGTATATTGGATTTCATTTTATTTTTGAAAAACAAACATAAAATCCGACGAGTTAATGTTCAACACTCAAGGAAAACCCGTGGAAAAATGCTGGACACTGTTTTACAAAAAACAAGTATCGGCTTGTTGATTTTATAGCTGTATAGAAAATAGCTACACTAGAATTCTTTAAATTAGCTTTGGTATTCGTTTAAATCTTGCCTTGCTTGATTTACAGAGTGAACGTCATAATTGAAGTTCAACTCAAGTGAGAATAGACAGCTTTTGTGCTGCAGTACATGGATATCTTTCTGCCTTCGCTATCGTTGGAGAGTTCTTGGTTGAATATTTTATTGGTCTACAGCAGCTACATAACATTGTTGTTTGGCAGTAAAACTACAAGAAAAGTAAGTCCATATATTCAAATATTACGGGCAACGGGAAAAATAAATCTTATTAAATATCTTAACCGTCATCGATCTAGATCGTAGCAGTCATCTAGATCGCGGCTTCGATAAGGCGTTAACTTCGAAGGTGTATTGCGATACATTTTTGCCATGTGTGGTCACTGACCCTCATAATAACTATTCAGCTGTATAAGATCAGAGAGCATCATCATTTAGATGCTGGACTCTAAACTATCTCAATAGCAGGGCCCGATTATGAACGCTGGGGGCCCCTGGGCAGATGCTATTTGGGCCCCTCCCCCTTACGGATATTTATAAAAATACATACTATTACAAGTACTAGGTGCATACACCAAGGGGGTTTTGGGTCCCCAAAGCATCAGGGGGCCCTGGGCAAAGTCCCGATTTGCCCATTCGATAAAAAGGCCCTGCTCAATAGCTTAAAGGGCCATGGAAACAAGGTTTTATATTTTCTATTCACAAGCATTTCTTAATGCTTTCATTCCCTGACAAGTCATGGGCTCCTTTGATTAAGGGCACACAGAACATCCCTGATTTTCCTAGAAGTGCAGCTGTGGCACTTTTCCGTCTTACTAAAGGCCATGACTGTTTGCCCGCATATTTGCACCGGCTCAAACTTTGGAGCTCCCCCTTATGTCCTTTGTGCGGACAAGATCAAATTTTTGATGCTACTCATCTGGACTCGTGCTCTGCACTTGTGTTCTTAAACTATAAAGTTTAGAGGTATTGGAAGGCAAAAGAACTAATAGCAGCGTCGTAGCCAATCTTCTGGGCATTTGTAATGAATAAATATCATTCCCTGAAATGTATCATTTGTTATTCACGGTATGGAGATAGACAATTTTGCAGCTCCCGTTCGAATTTTCGGCTTCTTTCAGCGGAAGGGTCTTATTCAGAAAAAATTATTCAAGATTTTCATCTAAGCTTATGCCTTCTTGTAATTTTATAGAGTTACTAGGGGCTTCGCCCCTAGGATCACTACGCTCGCTCTTCTGTTATGGCTAATAGCGAGATACATAGGGGTGATTCTCGGGCAATGTAACAGCTTCCATCCATTTGCTGTTGTCACCCTTAATGCGAAGGACGTTTCATCACTATTGAATTATAAACTTTAAAATTCAATTAAAAATCGAAAACTTAAGATATAGACTTGAAATGAGGTTTATATGACTAACAAGCTTTCAGCTTCCAGATGATGTAAATATTTTCTTTGTAAGATAAAAACTCGAGGAGCATCGATATTATATCCACATAGGGGACGATATTTCTTGAAAAACTGCGTTTCATTTTTGGATGAAAATATTAGTCTGTTTTAAAATATTTTTAAACAAATGAGGTCTTGTTTGAAAGAGATATGTCTGTAGTCTTAGATTGTTAAAAAGATCAAAATTCTACGATCATTTTTTGGAGAGTTATCGTAATCTGAAGATGAAAAAGTCAATATTTTCCCACAAAACATAAAATTAAAAAAAAACTTAAAGTCTGACGAAGATGAGACATGTCTAACTTTGTTCCCCATATTTTTCTGCATGTATTGGTATCGGTCTCGACCCCATACCCCCAGCGGTTTCGGAGGAGATAGCGTGACAAGCTTTTGACAGCGGCGGCGGCGGCGGCGGTTACTTTTTTTTTAGAATAGAGAGATAAATGAATAAATTATAATTTGTTTATACCTATACATAAAGATATCGATCATTATGTATAGATCTATAGATCATTATGTATCATTATGTAGTATCTATAGATCATTATGTATAAACCAAAAACTAAACATGTTATAAATTTTAAATAATATTTTTTGCAAATAAAATTTTAAATTGTTCAACTATTTTTTTATATATGATGTCTAATCATTCCTTATAACTGCATAATTTTAAATTTTGCTTTCACTTTCGCTCACAGTAAATTTTTTAAAATACTAGTTTGTCTTAGGGATTTATAAAAATGTTACAAAACTTTATTTAATTTTAAAGGATAAAAAATTAATTTTATGTAAATTTTGCTTTGGGAAAAATATTTTCAGAAATTTTACTCTAAATAAAAAATTCTGAAAACAATTTAATGAAAATTGAGCAACGGAACACTATAAGTTTCATAGACATGCAAGGGAATCTAGATATATCCTTCAGAAGATGATAAATCGGGAAAAATTCCATACCGATATAAATAAAGTACAGATAGATGTACAGCGAAGTACGCATTCACAGTACAGCATAAAAATGTTGTTTATAGCAGTGATGCCATCGTAGAAACATGTGGTTTGTGTTATTTGATACAAATAGCTCAATGTTACGTTGAAGTCAAGAAAATTAAAAATTTACTTTACTTGAAACCTTTGTCCTGGGTGCCCTTAAAATTCAATGTTAATGTATAGTTTTGATAAAATGTTTTTCAAGAGAACTTTATCAATAATATGACATACGTTTAAAAATATTATCCCCCAAAAATTTTTTAATTGACAATAATAATTTGAGGGGGGGGGGGGTATTTACATTTATTATTTTAATCTGAAATATTGAAGAAGTACAGGTAGCCCTCCTACAGCACGGCATCTTACAACACGGTTTCGCTCTAACACGATAGGATGAATTGAGGGAACCCTTGTATAACACTGCAACCTGTAAAACGGTTTCGCTTTAATGCGATTAAAAAATTGCGAAAACCTTTGTACAACACTGTACTTCTACAGCACTAGATAACATGATTTCAGTTTAACACATTTAAAAATTAAATTACCTTAAAATAATGACGGGGAGGAATAATGATCGATAGTGGCTTTACATGAAAATGCATAGACAAATTATAATTTATTCATTTATAACTCTATAAAATTACAAGAAGGCCTAAGCTTAGTTGAAAATCTTGAATGCAAACCCTCCCGCTGAAAAAAGCCAAAAATTCAAAAGGGAGCTGCAAAATTGTCTATCTCCATACCGTGAATCTTCAATGGCCTTGTAAGAACCAGCAAATAAACCAAAATTACAGATTTTTTAAAGAGGATAGAAGGTGCAAAAAATCTAAATGAAGAAAAAGGTTCTGAAAGTAAAGGTGATATCATTCAATCGAAAAAACGTTCTCGTTTGATTGTACTGAGCAGTGATGAGGAAGAAATTTATTAAATTAAGGTCGCATTAAATGAAAATAATTTTTTTTGTTTCTTTTCGTTTTGTGTTATACATACATTTATATTTTTAATAAAAATTAAGTTATTTACATGGAATTTTTTTAAAAAATGTTTGTTTTTAATTAAGTTTTCAGAACGTAACCCCCTGTTTTGAACTGTCTCTGGGTCTCATATAACACGGTTTCACACAACACGGCATTTTCTAGGAACCTATCTGCCGTGTTATAGGAGGGTTACCTGTAAATAATTTCGCATTTCCTTCTCCAGTGAAGTTTCAACATCCTCGAAATTTATAAGCATGAATAATAGAAACCATTTAAGAAAAATCTTAGAGAGAAAATAGAATTTTTCCGTTCATCTCTTAACATAAAGTGACAGCGTGCAACCAAGTGCTTGATATGTCAGTTCGGATATGTAGGAGCTTTCAAGCCCCTCAAGGCTGCGAAAATGCTCGGTACACAGCAGCTTACATAAAATTTTAGAACACAGTTCACCTAATTGAAATGCTGAGTACAGGTAATCCTCCTATAACACGGTAGATAGGTTCCTAGAAAATGCCGTGCTGTGTGAAACCGTGTTATATGAGACCCAGAGGCAATTCAAAAAAGGGGGGTTGCGTTCTGAAAACTTATTAAAATCAAACTTTTTTTTTATAAATTCCATATAAGCAACTTAATTTTTATTAAAGATATAAATGTATATATAACACAAAACGAAAAGAAACAAAAAATATTATTTTCATTTAATGTGACCTTAATTTAACAAATTTCTTCCTCATCACTGCTCAGTACAATCAAACAAGAACATTTTTTCGGTTGAACAATATCACCATCACTTTTAGAACCTTTTTCTTCATTTAGATTTTTTGCACCTTCTATCCTCTTTAAAAAATCTGTAATTTTGGTTTATTTACTGGTTTTTACAAGGTCATTGCATATTCACGGTATGGAGATAGACAATTTTGCAGCTCCCTTTCGAATTTTCGGCTGATTTCAGCGGAAGGGTCTGCATTCAGGTAAAATGATTCAATATTTTCAGCTAAGCTTAGACCTTCTTGTAATTTTATAAAGTTATAAATGAATAAATTATAATTTGTTTATACATTTTCATGTAAAGACACTATAGTTCATTATTCCTTCTCGTCATTATTTTAAGGTAATTTAGTTTTTAAATGTGTTAAACTGAAATCATGTTATCTAGTGCTGTAGAAGTACAGTGTTGTACAAAGGTTTTCGCAATTTTCTAATCGTGTTAGAGCAAAACCGTGTTACAGGTTGCAGTGTTATACGAGGGTTCCAGCAATTTATCCTATCGTCTTAGAGCGAAACCGTGTTGTAAGATGCCGTGTTGTAGGAGGGCTACCTGTATTTAGAACTGAAAAGGATGATGAAGGATGTTGCCTTCTGTAGGATTGCACTTGTCTCCTAATAAACCACATTTCCCTACAACAGAATACCACTTTTTTTCACCCCAGAAAGATACGTCAAGCTACATTTTATTCTTTATTCTTTTGTGTCTAGATACTGGGTGCGGCAGAATGTACTCCCACATTTCTGAAGGGCACTGGTGATGGAGTAGTAGCTGTAGGGTGGCAACAGTTCGGGCGGATTTTCTAGTTGTCAGTAGCACCATGAGTTGGTCCGGTGAACATCGCGGTTTCGTTAACGAGGCGTTCTTTAAAAACAACGATTTCGCAACCGCGAAACAAAGGGCATTAAGGACGCGCTTCGGGCTCTATGCAACTGATGCCATACTTAGTTGAAAAGCAATCCTGCGATGGTTAGCAAGTTAGTCTGCATTGCCAAAGAAGCCAAGTAGTCGCCCTCGGAACATTAGAACACCTGAAAATGGACAACGAGTCCGTAAGTCTTCCATTCGTGAGGAAGTTGCCGCCATTACCCCAGAGATGACCAGCAGTGTGATGGAAAACTTAACAGGACGGCTTTCGCAGTGTATCGGAAATAACGCTCACCCCCCCCCCCCGGGTGATGTTATTTTGAAGACCTGGTGGGGGAAAATTATACTGTTAGGGTTTTTAGAAAATGTAAAGCTTTTTACCATGTTTTTATTAACTTGCTTTCTTGTGTGTGTGTTTGTCCAGTACAAATCTTGCAATCGATTTTTAACTAACTTCCCGACTAGCTAGACATTTGAAACGTTTAGAATAGCTCGGAACACGATGACAATGCATTTTTTTAATACTTTTAGCCATCTTTAAGCAGAATTAAATTAATTTTCAGTTATTTTCAGTTAATTTTGTTTTGCAGACTGGTGCAGCCATCTATCGACCGGAACGGGAACGAAAAGTTAAATGCAAGTTAACTTCCAATTAACTTCATTTTCTTTCAAGTTGATGGGATAATTCATCAAAAAAATTTTTAAAAAGTATTTTTTAATACATAGAATTGTCAAGTTTATATGATTCAACAGAAATTTTAAAAACATAGTATATAAAAAGTTCTTTTTATCTTGTAATTATTTCTGTAAATTATTTCGTCCGTTTTTTATTACCCTTTGAAATATGGAAGGCCATTCTGCAGCACTCTGTATCAATCAGCAGAAGCTTGGTAAAGCCCAAGCCAGCTATGTTGTTGATTTGGAAAGGTCAACTTATTGACAGTTACGATCGACTTACTTGTAACTCTTGCGGGTCAACAAGAAATAACACAATGCACCAAAGCAATGCGCTACGTCAAAAACACGAGATTTATTTATTTTTGTTATTGTTATTATTATTATTTTATTTTACTTTTTTTAGCAGTACTGTAAGTACGGAGAAATTGCTTCACCTAATTTGTATTTAAAAAAAATTAATCTATTTATAAAAATAAGTCGTCATACATATTTTTGAAATGCATCCCACATAGTGTAGTGGTTAGCGTTCTCAGCTGCCACGCAGTGGGCTTGGGTTCAAATTCCGAATAAGGCTTGGTCGTTTCCGTGTCGCCCCCCTCATAGGGAGTAATGCTGGCTCACCTAAATGGTGCTCCCTCAATAAAGTAGCTAGTAAATAGCGGTGAAAGGCAAAATGTCTGAAGGCAATGTGCCTCCGCATTAGACGAAAAGAAAAAGCATATTTTTGAGAGGCAGAGACAAGATAAAATAATTCAAACCTTGGGAACTAATTTTACCTTCCCCCTCCGTAGATAGTTCAAAGTACGAAATTCAAGTATCAAACAAATAAAAAGCTATTCATAAATTTATATTTCCTAATTTCTAATAAAATATTCTTTGTTAGTAAGCAAACATGCTCTACATATATTTTCTCCTGAACATATTATAAGTCTTTCCTCATTGAAGACTGTTCGTTCCTAGATATGCTTTATTTTAAGGGAAACTGAATACTGAAAGATCTTGTTATTTAAAATTATTTTTTGAAAATTACTCAAATGTTATTTAATCCTAATTAGAGGCGAAAGTCCTCACTTTTTTTATAATGCTGTCTAGAAGTAACAAAAGTGAAATTATATCCCAGTATATAAGGGTTGCCCAAAAGAAAGTGAGACTTTTGGTTGATGATGTCCTTGTTTCTAATATCCCATGGGCGAAATTTATTTCAGACCAGGTGCCTATAGGCTAGCGGGCTGAGGGGTGCGCCTCCGGTTTATAATCGCATCACAAGCGTCGGAGTCCGATTTAGCCAGGTGCCACCTCAGTTTTGACTAAGCACCCGCAGGGGCGGGATATTGGGGAGGGGGATTCGTACCCTCTCCCACCCTCTCTGACCTCATAGAGGGACTTTCCGGTCTGCGGATTTAACGTGTCCATATCCGGCCTAGATACTAAGGGCCTGTTCACATAGGAGTTCGGTAGCGGAAGCGTAAAAGGAAAGATGGCGCTGAGACGGAAATAAACCAATCATAGGCGTTAAAAATTTCGCTGCTAATCGTTTGGAGGTTTGTAATTGGTTAAATATATTTCAATACTTTAACCTTTCCGCTACCGGACTCCTACGTGAACAGGTCCTTAGGCATTTAATGGCGTTTGTCGGGATTCGATCCGACCACCCTTAGCACTGAAAGCCGACATGTTACCACTAGGCTACCTCAAGCCCGAGACTGTTGGTGTTTTTCTGTAACGGTTTATTGGTTGGAACATATAAACATACAGGAAGTAATGATCTTGCATGAGCTGCATATCCGTTGTATGTAGTCACCCAGTCGGTTCAAGTAAGTGTTCAGTGCTTCACTAGATTTTGGATATCTTGAGCGAGGTCGTCCGTAGTTACCTGCGGGACCAGTCTTGAATGACGTACCGGACCTCTGCATCTTCAGCAAACCAATGGCCCTTGAAAACCTTTTTTCAGTGGGCTGAAAATGTGGTTGTCGCAGAGCGAGAGGTCGGGACTATAAGGAGGGGTCGGTCGTAGACTTTCCAGCGGAAGCATCACAGCAAATCTTGTCTACGGAAGTCGATTCCATGGTGATGACCAAGTGTGCTTGAGCAGGTCTCGGCATATCCGATACTCACGCGTCCATTATGAAATTCCCTAAAACCATCTGAATACTGTGCACTGTGACAGGCTCTCATGAGTATACACATCCCTCTTACGGCAGTTAATTTCGGCTTCACTGACACCATCTGCCGTCAAAAATGGAATAACCACTCGCTGGGCTTGTTTGTACGAATCCATGTCAAGGCCGTACGTAATCATCTTGCTTAAACACGTTCGAACAGCACAATGACACTCTCCGGCCATAGCAGCTTTGTTTCGTAACGTTATAACGTCATATACTGGCTCAAAAGCAAAGCTCAGAGTATTTAACCACTGCCGCTAAACCAAAAGTTTCACTTTCATTTGGGCCACCCTTATAGTTCCCCCAATCTGGATATAGTAACTAAAGTCAGCAAAATACAAATTGAACCTGAATGATAGAGAAACAGCAGTGGCGAAAATATCCATACTATTTTGTTAACAAACGTTTAAATTTAAGGAAATTTAGCGTTCATGAACTCATTCCCAACTTTATCTAAAGTTGGGAATGAGTTCATGACGCAATAATTTTATGTGCGTGCTATACTTTGTTAAAGAGATTTCAACTTTGTCTGTAACTTCTAAAATTATATTACCCGTGTTGTTGTTGTTGCTGATCCCTGTCACCCAGCAGAGCTAGATTAGGTCCATGATACCGCACACTCTCAAGAAGTCAATGACGAACAATGGCCGCTCCAAAAGATCTTCCTTTTCAAGTCCCAAGCACAATAGGATAATATTCATAGATAAGGGAAAAGGCATCTTCTGTTATCCTCAGAGACTGGAGCACCAATGCTAGAAGTCTGACTTAGCTCCTTCGCTTACAGACTTTAGCTGGGCATAATGGAATAGCCTTCACGCCTTGGGTGACCCTACCAGGAGTATACACTCCCGACGTACCATCCATTCCGCCCAGGGGCAACCCCTCGCCGCGGTCAGGCAGCTTGCATGACCTGAGGGGGTTATTACCCGTAATTTTGCTAGTCATTGATGCATCCTGTTCCAATGTAGATTGAATGTTGAATCTTAATTTTTTTTTTTTAATTTATCCCAGTTGGATTTTAGCTATGAAAATATCTTTTAATATTTCACAGAAATGTTGTAACTAATGCACTTGTCACATGCTATACAACATTACTCGTTTTGACTGAATACCCCGTGGGTGACATCTGGAATGTTCGAACCCCCCTCCTCCCTCTGACCTCATGGAGGCAGTTTGTTGTGGAAAATTTCAGACAAGACCGACATGCTACATAAGATTTAAGTTCCCAACAACTACTGACCACAATACGATAAGCCACTCCACATCTGAAAAAAACGCCATGAGTCCATTAAACATTATATTTATAAATATAAATATACTAGCTGAATATTCATGCTTCGCTACGGAGTACATTCAAATTAAATACAACGGTCAATGTATGTAATTAATGCCCCCCCCCCCAAAAAAAAAAAAAAATAATAATAATAATAAATATATATATATATATTTATTTATTTATTTATTTATTTATTTATATTTATATTTATAAAAAAATCGTAACGGTTACTTTTTTAGACATAATAATATAGAAGAAAATATTCAAATTAAATACAACGGTCAATGTATGCAATTAATTTGTATGTTTTAATATCCATGAAACATACTTTTTCAATTAAATTCTTAAAAAACCTTCCTTCTCAATTGCTCTAGTGGTTCAATTTTATCTTTTACCGTATTTTAATTTTTTTGTCAATTTATTTCATTGTTATGCACGTGACGCAAAATTAATTTAAAGTATCGCAAAAGAAAAGAAACCACGTGATCAGCATTTAATAAATTAAATTCTAAAAATGAATCTTTAAAAATTCACCAAATATCAGGAAATGGATGTAAAGATTCGAAAAAGATTTCATTTTAAAGGAATTTTTATGATCTTTCTCGAGATATAAATTTTATAACCCTCAGATTATTATTTAATTGCAAACTTTAAAAAATTTATAAAAACAGCTTAAAAATTTAATTTTTAAAAAAATCAAAGAATATTTCAAAAATCTTTCTTAGTGCACCCCACACTATAAGAAGAATCGCCATGCAAAATTTCAGCCCTTTAGGTCTAGATGTTTGGTCTGTGCGTTATCTGTCAATCAGTCACGGAACTGTTTTATATATATAGATGTGTGTATAATTAGCTTAAATCTGTAACTTTTCTCGTTTCTTTTCGACAAAACATTTTAATTTTTCTCATAATCTTGCATTATTGTATTCATGCACAAAAAAAATGAATAGTAAAAAGGGGAGCGATCTTCAAACGGGGGCGGGGAATCCCTAAGCACCCCCTCCCCGTTGTAATTTTTTTCGCTAATCTTCCAGTGTTTCTTTCATATGAACAAAAAAATGAATAAGCAAAAAGAGCAGTGATCTGCCAACGGGGAAATGGCCACCGTGGGCAACCAGCGTGATGTCCCCTACCCATTGTTAATTTCCTCGCTAATCATTCATTATTTCTATCGCAGGCACGAAAAATGAAGAGATAGAAAGGAGAATCATCCGCTAACGGCGAGTGAGCCATCGTATGTATCTAGGGGGTTGGCCCCTCTTTTATATGCACATTGAACTTCAGGCAATTAAGATTAACGCCTAAGATGAATCAACGGTTGATCCTTTGCACTTTTAAATTTACCCCTTTTTTTTGGTGGTGCGGGGGTCTAAGGAGAAAGCTGATTACTGCAGCAAACAACTCCGATACGAGATTTAGGCAGAGATACTACATACACAAGACCGGGATTCTAGGTTGGTTGGTTGGGAGTAGTGTGTTTATCTTTTTGCAACACAATGGTTAATTAGACCCTCGGGAAGAGGTAGAAAGATATTGCAGTTATACATTGAAAGTATGTCATTCACTTTGGTAATCTTAGAAATGGTGAGCTTATTAAAAGGCCGACCTTTCAGATGTCTGAATAATACGCTCTCACTCTACTGTTATTAAAAATTATAATTTGCCTCTCCCCATAGGGCCCCACAATAGGATCACGACCACCAGTGCATGAACCATGGCGCCTCTCATATTTTAGAGTAAGGGCCTGTTCACATATAATCCGACAGCGTTAGCGTTATTCGTATTGACATATTTTAAACCAATCACAGGCCATAGCAATTTCGTGGCTAATCGTTTGGAGGTTTGTAATTGGTTAAATACATTTCAATAAGATGACGCTGACGCTGACAGATTCTATGTCAACAGGCCCTAATGCTAGAACAAATTCTTACCTCTAATCAAGTGACACTACAATACAAATCAACAACTGATCCTCGAGGATTATTGCAAGAGAAGTAGTTCGCCCGCACAAGACACGCTGATGAGGTAAATGAATTTAACCGCGAATGGGTAATTTGGCAAAAAGATGCACGAAACTACGTTTCGGTATTAAGGGCCTATTCACATAGGAGTCCGGTAGCGGAAGCGTTAAAGTATTGAAATATATTTAACCAATGACAAACCTCCAAACGATTAGCAACGAAATTTTTAACGCCTATGATTGGTTTATTTCCGTCTCAGCGCCATCTTTACTTTTACACTTCCGCTACCAGGCTCCTGTGAGAATCCGCCAGCGTCATCATTAGCGATTCCGTTGACGCTAATTGGTTAAATGGATCAATGACTGGTTACAAAATTTTACGCTGACGGATTCTACGTGAACAGAACCTAAGGGTCTGTGCACACTGCGCCTGTCAGCTCCAGCGTTACTAGTATTGACATATTTTAAACCAATCACATACCTTAAAAATTTCGTGGCAAATTGTTTGGAGGTTGTAACTGGTTAAATATATTTCAATATGAGTAACGCTGACGCTGACGAACGCAATGAGAACAGTCCTTAACTTCTGTCACAATGATATTGTGTCTGTACTCCTTCAGTAAAAGCTGCGCATTAGGGTGGGTCGATTTTTACTTTCTTTAAAAATCGAAATCGCCTGTAGTGGGGAAAAGCTGTGTATTGCTATCAAATGTTTGTAAAATAAATTTTTTTTTAAATTAAAATATATTTAGACCCCCCCCCCCCGCCCTGCCCTTGAAGTTTTTCCAAAAACTTTTAAAAAAGCCTTTTTTATTTATTTTTAAATTTTTTTAGTACCAAAAATTTTAACCGCCTGCAGTGGAAATTGTTGCATAGCAAGACCCTTTGTTTGTGAAAAAAAAGAATTTTAAATTAAATAAATTTAGGCCCCCCGCCCGGCCCTAAAATTTTCTCCAAAAACATAAGAAAAAAAGCATTATTTATTTATTTAATTTTTTACGTACCAAAAATTTTAACCGCCTGTAGTGGAAATTGTTACATAGCAAGTCCCTTTGTTTGTGGAAAAAATTATTTTGATATTGTATCATATTTAAAGCCCCCGCTAGGCCAGCGAAATTTGTTTTGAACTTCACCGATAGATGGTGTGATTGTACTGCGCGGTTTCATAAAAAATTCATGAATATAAAGAAGTCTACTGGAAAAACAAGTACTGGAAAAACAAGCTGCAAAAATTAAATTGAGAAGGTTTCAAAATGATGCAAAATCTACACTGTTTGATATCTCAACATGTAAGTGTCATGAATTTTCATTGTGCACATGTGAGAAGTCAAGAAAAGTGCCGGTTTTGGAACAAAAATTTTTGAAGGACCAGAGATCTTGGACGAAATGTATATGTGGAATTTGGATGCTAAAACTTAAGAGTAGCAAGGAAAGCAATAGATGCTGAACGTGTGAATAAACAAAAATCTGAAACTGAGATAAATAGCCAACCTCAACAATGTGAAAATATTATGGATGATAGCTCTACTTCTGAAAGTGAAGATGATTTTTATTTTGATGAGGATTTTAAGCAAGTTGCTACATCTTCAAAAGAAGTGGGCAGCTCCAAAAGTGTATGCAAAAGTTTGGTTTATCACTAAAAGTGAGCCTTCATGCACAGCTGGTACACAGTATCTTTGGGAAGTTATACACTACTCAAGATATCTGAGTGATGAGCTGAAATTAGTAGTGGATCCTCTAATGCAAATGAATGATTTTATGGTCACCCAAAAAACCTGCTGATTGCCATGATCAACGACAAACGATCCTATGTGAGGAAATTAAGCTTCAGAAGAATCATGAAGGCCCGAACACTTCTCAGTGAAACAACTTGTGATTTTGTCATTCTGCCTCTCAAATTTCACGCAAACGACTGTGCAGAGCTGATCAATTGGAAGAAATGTTCACTTACAGAACCTCCACTGACTAAACACAGACCCAGTGCAGAAATTGAGAAAATGGCTGAAATAGATGACTATTTTGAAAGTAGGCTGTTTACTCTCCCATGCCGTACACAAGATGTCGAAAGGGCAGTCAAGATAGTGTCAGCGCCATCCTTATCTATCTGTGGAACAATAAGTCGCGATGGTTTTATACATACAACATTGGCGTCTCGAAAGCTGATGCCAAACTTCGAAAATAAGGCAAAATATAAAGTGTAAGATTGCTATACCACTAAGCAGGAAAAAAATGCGTCCATATTTGGTTGGGCGGGTGGGTGGGTGGGTGCGGGAGGAATTCTAATGCAGCCACCTCCTCATGGTGAATTCTGGGTTATTCTGCCATAATTTTGGCAAAATAAGCTGTGTTAATCCTTTGAAACAGATGGAACATTGAGTTTAATAATGACTTTAATTTTTAAAATATGTTTATTAAAAATTCTGCTTCAATGGGTTAAAATATCAAAATTTCGCCGGCCTAGCGGGGGCTTTAAATATGATACCATATCAAAATAAGTTTTTCACAAACAAAAGGTATTGCTATGCAACAATTTCCACTACAGGCGGTTAAAATTTTTTATACGTAACAAAATTTAAAAATAAATAAAAAATGCATTTTTTATATTTTTGAAGATACTTCAAGGGCCGAGCGGGGGGCCTAAATATATTGCAATTTCAAAATATTTTTATTTTCACAAATAAAGGGTATTGCTATGCAACAATTTCCACTACAGGCGGTTAAAATTATTAATACGTAATATATTTAAAAATAAATAAATAAATGCCTTTTTTTTTTGTTTTTGGAAATAATTCTAGGGCCATGGGGGGCTAAATATATTTTAATTTCAAAAAAAAAATTTTACAAACATTTGATAGCAATACACAGCTTTTCCCACCATAGGCGATTTCGATTTTTAAAAAAAGTAAAAAACGACCCACCCTCCTGTGCATGCACACTTGCGTCGATGACCCTTGAAAACCCGGACGGACAGTACCTCACTTACGGCTGTTCACACTGAATCCGGAGCGTTACGTCGCGTCAGCGTCAAAAATTTTCACTAATCAGAGCTCAAATCGTTGACTATTTGATACGTCAAACCAATCACAGGTCATGTCAACAACCTCGGAGCCAACGTACGATTAGTAACGTAACGCAACGTAACACAACGCTCCCGATGCAATATGAACAGTCCTTTACTCCCCATAACTAAATCATGCCTGTCACAGAAAGAAAAGTATCTTGAGGTAATGCGCTCTTTAAATGGAAAAGTATTTTTTCAATTACAGTTTCAGATTGAGACCACTGTATCAGCTTTACTAGTACATATGACTGTCATTTACTGTAAATTTGATACTGTTTATCAGAAAAACTTTAAATTTATTTAAAAAAACTAAGAAATATATTCATATATAACCAAACAATGACTTATATTAACACAAAACAAGAGAAACAATATTTCAACAAAATTCATTTTTATTAGAAAATCATAAAGTAACAATCTCACTTCGTTTATAACATTGTGTTTTAGAAGACATACTGAAAGAGTGGAATAAAATTCACACTAATACATAAAAAAAGCACTTTCATTGAATCAACAACTTAAAAATTTGAATGATTTGAATGATGTGATAATGAAGAATTACAAACAAACCCAAAAATAAATAAATTACTTAAATTAAATCTTCTAAATTAGATATTATACAATCAGTAACTTAAATAAATGCTAACAATACTTGAAACCAGAAGACAGCTATGCATTCATTTAAATGCACCCATTTGAAAAAATAAATAAATTTATTTATTTCATAAATGTTTGATATAAAAACAATATATACTTTTTGGATGCGGTACACTGTAATTTTTACATTGATAAAAAGATTTCTTGGTGCAAATATTGAGTCATATGAAACAGGAACAATTTTTAACTTTACATAGCACTGCAAAGCAAACTCTACATATTCATGAGATTCATTGTGTACGTATGTCAGCTGTGTCAAATATATTTTTCTCTAAATATAAATTTTATGTTAGAGAAAAAAGAAAATTGATCCAATTTCTACTTTCTATCAACATTAAGCTACCACAGTTTGTTGCCTAATTTTATATATTACGAAGACATGATCAGAATATACACTTTAAACTTTAATGTAGTAATGGAGATAGTCCATGGGATATTTGCATCAAGCTATCATTTTTAGCAATAAAACACAAATTCCAAATTTTGATAAAATAAAAGGAATTACACTCATCCCTCGATTTATGGAGTTTTGATTTAATGCATAAATCGAGTAATAATAATAAAAAATTTAAATTATTTTCCAAATGGAAATTTCTCGTTAACACTACTTTACAATAATGCATGCATAAATTTATCAGTAGGTGTGGCATGGTTTTATCTCTATCAGCATTCTGTTTTCCCAATGGTTTGTTTAAATAAATTGTAATTATAATGTTTGTATTAGCCCAAGTGGCAAGTGTGTTGATCAATATATAGAATAAAATGAAAAAAAAGAAGGGTGTGAAATTTTGCTTTACCTCTGACAGTAGGCTATGAATTCAATTCGTAGAGATAAGTAATAAAATATCAATCAGCGTAAACTATATGTACATATAAATCTAACCTTTTTTTTTATGATTTCTTAGTTTTCAATTACACATATTTTTCTGGACCATATGTTGCCATTTTTTATATATCCTATGCACTCTTGTACATGCTTTTGGGGTTCATTACCTATCTCCCAGTTTTATGTGATTTCATTAGATTTAATTAACACGGTTTCGCTTTAACATGGAACGTATCTGTCATGTAAATCAAGTTTTTATAAATCCTATGCACTCTTGTACATGCTTTTTGGGGGTTCATTACCTATCTTCCAGTTTTATGTGATTTCATTTGATTTAATTTATGCGATTTTGCTTTAACATGGAACGTATCTGTCATGTAAATCAAGTTTTTGTAAATCCTATGCACTCTGGTACGTGCTTTTTTGGGGTTCATTACCTATCTCCCAATTTTATGTGATTTCATTAGATTTAATTTATGTGGTTTTGCTTTAACGCGGAACACATCTGTCGTGTAAATCAAGGGATGGGTATATAAATATGAATAAGTTGCAAAGAGAAAGAGATGACCCATTCACACACATCAATTTGGAAAAAAAGAAAGATTTAATTGTTCAAAATGCATGACATATATTGTGTCAAAATTTGCATTTTTTTTTGTAAAAATATTAAGAGAAATGGCATTAGATTAGGATAATTTCCCTCGACTCACCTGATAATCCTAACAGTAGGATAATACACCAGGTTTGCTGAACACAGTTAAAATTGACATGCATAAGCCCAACCTTCATATCAGGAGTTACTAAATAAGGAAAAAATCACATTTTTTTACTTATAAATTAATCGGCAATTCAATAATTAAGTTCAAATCTTTAAAAATGTTCTAAATGTATGTCTATTTTTAGTGGATGAATGGAGGATTAATATAGTAGTTACCATCAATTCAATAAAAAATAAATCATCAATTAAATAATCAAATTCAAAATAAATGTCTCAAATGTAATGTGTATTTCTAATAGATTGAATAGACTAAATAGAGGATTAATATTTATATCAGTAATGTTATACTTAACAGTAAAGCCCTAACATTTTGATTTTAAGTGCTTTTGTGTTTATATCAATTTCTCAAAATAAAACAAGAAATAAATATGAAAATAATTTCTATTTAAAAAATCTCTAAAATTTACAATTTAATATTAATAATCACATTTTTTATTTTAATTTATATTTTAAAATAAGTTTTTGACAATTATTTTATCTGTCAAAATGACAAAACAAACAAAAAAAATATGACACATTAAGTTAATGTGTAACTAGATTATATAAGCAAATATTTCAAATTAAGTAGTCAGTCAAAATAGAACTTAAAAACAAAATGCGGCAGAGCTTAAAATATGGAGCTTAAATATGGCAGAGCTTAAAATATGGAAAAACAATACTGCTGCATGGGAACTAAATTTCAAAACTTCGCATTATTTTACTAATCTCCTTCATCAATCAAAATAAGTTACTAAATCAATTTTTACTAAAATAAATATACTGAATGCCATTTCCTTTATCATATTTAAACATTTCTAACACACATGCTCATATGTGCTAGTGATCATGAAAGTGGCCTAAGTCAAGAATCTAAAATAAAATAAGTTTATCAGTTATTTCATGATGCATTCTTTTACAGTACCATAATATGAAGCAATATTTGCAAATTTGTAAAAATTGAACCATTATATTGAGTTGGTTGTTGTGTCATTACACAGAATTCAGTTCATGTTCAAACTCAAACCTTCAAATATCACAAAATGAAAAATATATGACTTAGACCAATTTCATAATCACTGGCACATATCTGTACGTCAGAGGTAAACTATCATAAGTGAATTTTCTTCATTTTTGATATTTTTATTTAAGTGACTCCTTTTGGATGGAGCTTTTTTGAGGAAAACTGTCATGTATACAAACCAAGATGGTGGGTGAAATATGGACTTATAAACTATCGCATATGTAAGTCCTGATGAGAGGTAAACCATCACAAAGCTTTCCTGAAAAATGGGAATTTTGCACATATAATAGTTTAGCTCTGACGTACAGGTATATCACCACACTCAACAGTTAAAATCAATATTTTTACTGGTATCTTCAAATCATCTGTTCCAAAATCCAGCATCTAAAACACCCTCTGGTGGAGGTATATATCCTTTCTTTACAGTCTGTTGTAGGAAAGTCTCCAAGCGTTCAACTGGACCACCAGATCCACTCGGAGTAACATGCTTAATTTTCTGAAAAAAATCTTTACATATTATATGCAAAAGTTTTTTGAACTGTTTGCCATACGTCTTTTGAAGAACATGGCCAGTAACTTCTAAAAAGTCATACAAGAGAGTGGCGGTGATATCTGGCCTAGGATCCAAATTTAAAATCCGAGACAACCACCGCCAACCATATGCTATTCCATGTGGATGTGGGTATTTAATAGAGCTTGGGGGCACAGGAGATATAAGTATAGCAGCATACAGTCGCATGAAACCACTCATTCTGCTCAAGAACTTGTACTTTGGTTCCATACTGCCTTCTTTGTCAAAATAATACCCAAGAGTTCTGTAAAAGAGAGAGAAGACAAAAAATAAATATTTTTCTTGAAAAATAAATTTATCTCAAATTATTCATGGTCAATAATTGTAGGTCTCATGGGGGTCGCAACGTGCTACCTAAGGGCGCTTTTTCATTTACCGATACGACAACGATAAATCGTAGACGATTGTCGTGAGCCGATATCGGTGTAGGCAAAATGCATTAATATACCTACGCGCTTTTTCACCAACCGATTCGATGCCGATTATGTCGTCAGCGATAAGCCGATATCGTTTATCGGGCCATTTCTGTCGGAAAACAACTGCTCTTCCCATCGAATCGTCCGACATACGTACATGTGCTGCTGTTGTGCTAGCTCAAAGATTGCTGTAGAAAGTTTTGTTATTATTGATATTTTGTTAGTTTTCGTTATTAGTTTTATTAGTATTCAACACGTCTTTCAAATTCGATATAACAGTGTTGTGTGAACTAATTCAACAGAGGCCCTGTATTTGGGATAAGAAGGATAAAAATTACAAAAATAAAATAAGAGAGAAGTCATGAGAAGAAATATTCAACTTTCTAGATGACGGATACGAAGGGAAAACTACTGTTGAAAAGAAAGAAACAGGTAATAACGATTTAAAAATACATTTTTGAAGTAATATTTATATGTGTATTATAGATTAGATTATTTTATATTTGCTTTGATCTGGTTCTCTCACTTGTTTCCAAATCAATTCTATCCTTTAAAATTTGGTAAACAGGCATCTGTTTATGATTCTATAGTCTTCCGTATGTGAACAGATAAATAAATGTTCTTAAACTGAATTTTGATTACAATATATTAATATCACTTTGATTGTATTACCTATATAATTATTAAGAATGCTATTATCAATTTAATGTTAAATTCTAAGCTCTAATTAATCTCTCTCTCTCTCTCTCTATATATATATATATATATATATATGTGTGTGTGTGTGTGTGTATTATAGATTTGATTTACACATAATGCTTAAAATTTAATAAAGATGTTTAGCTAGTTCACTCATTTGCTTCCAAATCAATTCCATTCTTTAAAATTTTGTAATGTTCTTAAACTGAAATTTTTTTACAATATATTAAAATTGCTATGACTGTATTTAGCTATATAATTATCAAGAATTTTATTACCAATTGATGTTAAATTCAAAACTGTTGATTTGTATAACATTTTTAAAAATAACATTTAGATGTATAAGTATATTATAGATTAGAATTTCATATAAAAACATATTTCTTGGAAATTAATATTGGTGTTTATCTGGTTTGTTCGCTTGCTTCCAAATAAATTTCTATTCTTAAAAATTTTGTAAACAGGCATAATATACTTACAAATGGATATATTATAGAGAATAAACTGTAATTTTGTAAATTGGTTTTATAGTATTATACTATTTAAAACAAAAATAAATTAATAACATGTATCAGATACGTTATGGAAGTTTACATCAATATGTTACATGCAAAGTGTATATAACATTTATAACCTTTTTACAGTGTCTTACAAAAGAAATCTAATACAGTACTGGCTGTAAGCAACTTCTTTTCCATTTGTGATACGAGTTTTTCACATGGATTAAATTTTAGTAGATTATACAGTGTATGTGAAGTTTATATTTTTATTACTGAGACACACAAAATATATCAGAATGTATTACTGCAGATGTGCAGT